>JAUZNJ010032348.1:0-13719 GCA_034780135.1 Jordanella pulchra | reverse complement strand
ATTTTAAAAACTTTTTTTTTTTTTTTTTTTTTTTTTTTTTTTTAAAAGCAGTTAATCCAACTGAAAAGTTTACTTTCCTGGGAATGGAGATCAGGAAAGCTTTTGATATCTACACTTTTTTTTTTTTTTTTTTTTTTTTGTTTCTTTCCCAGCTATAAAGTGCAGCAGTTCGTTGCTAGGTACATAGTTCTAGAGGACAACACATTTGGTAATGTGTCACTTTGGCACACAAAGGTCCCAAATTTAAATTTGAGCCCAGGAATTGATTCTTTAAGCTATTTTGTGTATGTGTCCTCTCCAAGTACTCCAGCTTCTTCTCACAGCCAATTTAAAAAAAAAAAAAAAAACCTTAAAGTTTAATTGGTCCCTTTAGTATCCCTGAGGTATGATTATCTTCTTGAGGAGGGTTTAAACAGTGGGGGTTCTTGAATTTGATTCTGCTGGAGAAGGGAATTCATTTTTGGATTTAAAGAGAATTTGAAAAAGGTGCTGATTCAAACACTCGTTTCCAAGTACTGTGAGATTCAGTTTTAAATGCACCACACATGGTATCTAAAATGACAAATGCAATGATTTAGATAGTTTAACTTGAAGTTTTATTTTACTTGTATTTTTAGATTTCTTTTTTAGCATGTCTGTTTTTCTGTAGTAATTGAATTCTATTTAAAACCATGGAGTTTCTGTTGGATCTTTTGTCCAGTAGGGGGCGTTAGATATCAACAGATGGACTGCCTGAGCCCATAACTCAAGTTAGACTTTTCTTCCTATTATCTGGGGTGCTTGGTCACAAAGAAATATTTTATAATAGGAATGTCCTGCATTTATGGGAAAACCAGGTACACTAACGTGGTGTCCTAGACTTTAGGTCACAAAGGATGGAATCATAAAGTTGAAATCACTTGGAATGTCAGAAAATGTATTTTTTATTTCCTTTATTTTAACTGTTTAATAATAAAACAAACTAAATATTTGATTAAAATTACAAGATTGACCTTTGGCAGTACAAAACATAAATACTGTCTGATGATTGTGTTATATCAGAAACACAGGTTTTTAATTTGTTTGGGTTGTTTAACCTTTTTGGTTTAAAATGAGATTTTCATTCTTAGCCTGGTTAGAAATATTGGACATGGGATAACTATATCAATTAAAAGTAAAGAAAGGCAGGGGCACCAGTTGATGTTTTTCTGTCTCTAGTAGATGAGTAGTTAAACTTTCCAGCACATCTGTATACATTCTCACTTCCTTTCTGTCTCAAACTGTCTACACCACCTTTTAGAGAAGAACATCCTGTTCTCTATTAGTTCATCTGAAACTTGGAAAGTCAAGAAGAACAAACTGTGTTGTGAGTCTCGAGTTTCTCCAACAACATGGTCGCCTCCCTCGTGAGTTAAAGTCAGACATGTGACACAGAGAGAGAGTGGAGCTGCTCTTACTGGGGACTATTGTTTGCATCAGCCTGACAAAGTAAGCTCTGTGCTGCTGAAAGACAAGACAATAACAAGCAATCACAGGTCAAAAGATAATGCTAGATTTTCATATGTAAAGCATATTTTGAAAGGAGGGTTGGTGTCGATAATCTCTGGGTGTTCCCTTTAATACAAAAAATACATATATACTTTAACTTTAACTTTCTATTTTAATAAGAAATAGTTTAACTCTCTACCAGGATAATAAAAGATTATTCAGCAGAGAAGTTTTAAATTTATGGCACATTAGTTCATTCTTCAAAGAGCCATAAGTTGCACAACACAATGTGTAAATATTTTAGCTAACCTGAGAAAATAGCAAAACTAATTCCTGACAGACTATTAGCAAAAAGGAGTATGCAAAAAGCAACTAATTGAAGGCATGTTGATGTCCTTTTCCTTTCTCAGTTGTTGCTGTTTTTTTATGTATTTTCTAGCTAGACAAGCAGTAGTTTTAACATGAATAGTCAAGCCGCTTCCCCTGCTTGCTCCCAAATGAATGAAATATTTTAAACTCAGCGGGATAAAGTGCAGTCTCACAGAGAGAAAATGGATCTTCATACTCTCAGCAGCAAGCAGTGAGCTCCATCTCTCCAAACAACAGAAAACCTGATAAGGCACAAACGACAGATAAGTTATATTTTGTCTACCTGATGTTCTAGTTCTAACCTGCATAATGCCATCCGGAGCAACTGCTCATATGACAGAGAAAGAAAAAGCATTTACAACAAATCTGTTCATCTGCTGTTTGTTTGTTTCCTGAATGTTAACTTCTTCATATATTTTAAGACTAAAGGCTAAAAATGCAAATATTGTGAAGAAGGACTGAAGATGAGTGCAGGAAAATGTTGTTACACTGAAGGTAGCTTGAAGAAACGTTGATCATGACCACTGTTAGAAAATACCACCTTATGAGAACAGAAAAGAAGGAGCAATCATCAGTGGAGAAGGATTTAGCATTTTATTTCTATTTTAAGGCTTTTCTGTATACTATTACCCATTTAAAATAGTTAACACAAAAATAACACAACTCGTTTTTGTATCGTTCAAGCTCAGTTGAAACCATCAAGATGTTAATTGATCATTATTCTGTGAGTGGATTAGTAGTTCTGTAGTAGCTGCATTATTTAACTTTATCTTTTATACAAAAACCAAAATACTCCATAATGCAAGTGGCCTAATCAAAGTATCCACATCCCTTGAACTTGTTTTCCCCCAGTTTGACTTATAACTTCAACCAGTAATATATTTTATTGTCTTTTGTAAATCAACAGACGAATGAAACAAAAAGGGACACAAAACATGTAGCTTCCTTTTCTTTTCCCAAACAGAAATCAACCTTGAAGAGAATCTAAGACAGTTGTGAAAGTGAATGAAAGCTGTTTTGAGGTTTAACCTTGACTACTCAATCAGATCTGAGTCTAGACTTTGACTAGGCCATTTTACTAAATGAGTAGACCTTTTATCCAAACCATTCCCTTCTACCTGTGTCTGTTTATTTAGAGTCTGCTGTACTGGGGGCTGCATCATAACCAGAATCTCAAGTATTTTCCAGCCTCCAAAGACCTACTACCATGTTTGTGCCTGTACCCCAGGATGATGCTGCCCTCACCTTGTGTCATCACATCCCACAAGGAAATATTTAACAGGTGTACTTGATTATGTTTGGGGCGTCAGAGTAGAGAGCTTATTAGTAACACATTCCACACTAGATCTTTATTTTGAAAATGTTTTAAACTGTGGATCACAAGCAGGCACTACTGTAACAGTAATAAGTAAGAAAATATAAACCCTCTTTTAAAAAAAAATCATTTAAATATAACTTGAAGGCACTTAAAATAGTACACCATATACTGTGGCAAATGTTTATAAATCCACTACTTTGACACCATCTGCTAGGTGTTTTTCAAACAAAAACACATCATTTTATTTGTATCAAGCAAGAGATTTTTCTTGTCTTTATTTGTCTTAATATATTTTAAAACTTCCCCCCCAAAAAAACCACATCAGCAATTTCACTCACACTGCCCAACAAAAACAAAATAAGATTGTATTTTACATATAAAATTACACCCGGGACGAAGCTGACAACAGGAAGCAGCATAAACCTAAGGCAAAAATCAATACAAAATATATTACTTTTAAAATTTCAGTCCTTGTTTATAAGACAGTCCAAATTTCCCTAAACAAAGGTGAAACCAAACCTCTACAAGCCGGCTTGCAGCATGGATACAGAGGCTCATTATCTTTTTTTTTTTTTTTAAAAAAAAGGAATATTGATTCAAGGAGGCAAATCAGACAAGTATTTGCAACAAGTATACTGCACAGATCACTCGTCTCTGTAGTTGAAGCTACACCAGGTAGCAGCTAAAGCCTTCATGCTGCAAAAAATGGCACCTTGTAATTAAAGCTGGCGGAGGACATGCTTTCCAACAGGCAGCAGGCAATTTATAAGACTTGCTGTTTATTCATGGGGTTTAGATCCACTTTGAGTTCCTTTTGCAGTGGAGGCTAAGTAGAGAAACGTCTCTGAGGCACCAGAGTCATTCAGTGCTGCCGTAGTGGTTACCATTGTTGGGGTTTTCCTGTAAACTGGTGTGAGAAGCCTCTTCCTGTTGTGAGACCACTGGTTCCACTGGCTGTGAGAAGAAGTTGGAGACACAGAACACCTGCAGGAGAAAGAATGAGACACACATTAAACCCTGTAGCTCAGAATGCTATTTGTCCTTCAAACTCTAATTCCAGAGATTTAAATAATAGAAATGTGGTTTGGGACAGTTTTTTTTTTACAATAGAAAAAAGGGAAAAAAAAAACTGTCTATTAATTAAAAATCTCTTTTTTTGTTTTAACCTGTGTACCATGTAGCTAATATATATAAAGCAAAGCAATTTTTTAACAATGCAAATATGAGCTTATATATATGTCTTTAGGTCACAAAGCATTTTAATAAATAATGGATTAAGATCTTCATAAAGGTATATGTACGTTACTTTACAAATAATTCATTCTATAACCCATATCCATTAAATGCTTCTATCCCCCCCATCCGTCAGTGAGGAGAAGCACAGGATTTGTATCCAGCCACTCAATAACGATACTACCAGGTGGTAGTTATTAAGTAAGGTTAAAAAGATAAAAAACTGAGCGGAAAAGTTTAAAAAAAAGCTATTTACAAAATGTTACAAAGAGTTAAGTTAAAAAGCTAATAAGCTAATTTAAAAAGTGAAAAAGGTAAGTCTCTGTATCTTCATTAATTTTCTATAGTTATGGTGTAACTAAACACTTTCACTCTTTTAACATTTTTTATTAGTTTCTTATAGAAGCAATTTTAACCTATTAGGTCAAGTGACGTTTTACTACGTTTATCTTGGCTTTGGCCATCAAAATATACATATTTTTCAAATCTTACAAAATCTATTAAGGTCTTGTCTTTTCCTCTGATAACACTTTACAATTTTAATTTTTTTTAAACATTCCACTGAGTGCTCCATAAAGGATAACTAAGTTTAACATTAAGAGAATACGAACTTAAATCAAAGTTTGAAAAAGCATTCGTGTAGCATGAAACTTTGAGACTCTCATGATACCAATTGAACTGAGCCCAGTCCAAAGCAGGATCCCACATATAAAATATGGAAATTATGACCCGTTTAAAGGTATTCCACAGGGATCTATCCTTGGATCACTGTTTACAATCCTTATCACACTTCTAGATGACTGTTCTTTCTGTATAAATTGTATGCAGACGACACATCTCTATTCATGGGATCAACATGTAATCAAATGGGAGTAAACAAACTATTTAATGTTTGCCAATGGTTGGAGCTGTGTGACTTAGAAGTTTAGGTAACAGATTCTGTTTTACTTCAAAGTACTTTAACCCTTTACATCAAGTGCACAATGCTTTACCACCTTATTACCAGTTTGATATTTTCCTTCTTGAAAAACCTGATATATACAATTAGAGAGGTGTAGCAAAGAGAAAAATGGTAACCTGAGAAAATGTGCTTGGACTAAAGAACACCTTGACAAGCTTTTTAGATTTTTATATAAAAAAAACAATACTGAGCAATGATACAGACAGTTTTTTTTTTGTTTTTTGTTTTCATTCTGGGTACATTAAGAAGTTAAAACAAATGTAGAAAACATCTAAAGTTAATATAGCATCACTACCATAAACAATCTCAAAAGATGTCTATAACGGCCCATTGAGTCATTATATGCAAGAAAGTTAAAAATAAAGATGTCCATAGACTAAACCTAATACGTTTTACAAAAAGCCTTTGTTGGAATAAAGTCCTGAACAGATAAACTAGTTGTTTGCATTCTTGTCCTTCTTTTTTACTGCCTAACTTGAATCACTGCTACATGCGTTTTTGTTTATCAGTAGCGTCTTGAGCAGAGAGGATGCACAGAGAACATGGCGGTCGAGTGCATTGCTTATCGTTTTCTGAAGCTCTTTATAAGTGGTGATTCTCATAAACCTTTTCACCTCTATGTTGGATATTTTGCAGGGCAGACCTGGTCAGACCAGGTTTATGATTTTGTTTCCGCTCCTGAAATATGGCCCCAATGCTGCTTAGTAGAACCCGATGTTCTTCTGAAGCAGGAATGAGATTGTTTTCTGATTATTGACAGATTTCATGTGGTTTCTTGATCTCCCATATCATTTTGCTCATCCCTTTTTTCATACGGACAGTATTTTCCACAACAGTCCATTCAATTACAGATTCCATAAATATTATTAGTTATAATTCTGTACATATGGATTAAACTGGTGACAGATTTATGTCATTTACTCCTTCAGATATACATTTATTTGTGATATGTTCCATAGTCCTTTCACCCATTGTACAACACTACATATACTGAATGAAAGTTTAACTATAAGGAGAATTGCAAATGCTGTGCTGAAACTATCCTGCTCTGTGCTTTAGTCAGTTGTCTCTCTCCTTTGTTTAGACAACATTATGACAAAAACACTTTTTTATTCTCTGATTTTCTGGTAATATACAACACGAGAATATGCTCGTCCTAAGCTGAAGAGTTTGAAGATGCAGGAAATCTATTACTGCAAAACAAATATAAGGAAAATCTTATGGCAAACACATCTGAAAGCAGATTTTGTTGTACAGCAGAGATAATAAGATTTCTTTAACCAACTTATAGGAAACTTACAGTGAAAACAGCCACCGAACCCCCCTGCAGGAGGCCAGCGACCACGTCGTTCCAGTGGTGTTTGTAGTCAGACACTCGAGTCAGACCTACGTATATTGCGGTGGCGATCAGGAAGAACTGGAGCATGGGACGCAGAAGCCGTGCCCACTTTGACCTCATTCTGGCTTGAAGGTACAGCTGCAGCAATCAGAGGAAAGACAAATGTACACTAACAACAAAGCCTTTTTTTTCATGAGTATAAAAACACTAAACTTTTTTCATACTTTTAATGGAGTGTTTAGATACTTTAGAGATACAAAAAAAAAAAGAAATAAGGTAAACCTCCCGCTTTCCTGTCTTATCATATCAACATCCCCTGCAGTTCTTGCCTTGTTCCGATTTGAAGTGAACCTCTGCATACATTATCTCTGTATCTGTGCTGCATAGTTTTCTCTGGCAGCACCAATTAAGCACATGATGTCACCAATTATGCGAGTCAATCAGCATTCCTACAATTTACTGAGAGTTCGTTCCAGATTGTTGGAGCATTACTAAATAAAACTTTAGACACAGACTACAGTCAGCATCATATGCAGTCAGTCGCTCCTTAAGAAGCTGGAAAAGAGCTGCCTGATTTTGCATGTGTCTAAATAGTCTCGAATGCTCAAGTTTCAAGGGTTATTAAATGTATACTGAGCCCCATCTAAGATTTATATGGTTTCCATGACAATAACATGGATGCGTATGTTAAAATATGTACTTACAACAAGGAACAGCATGCAGTACATGGAGAAGGACGAGTGACCAGAAGAAAAGGACAATCTATGAGAGAGAAAAACAGTTCAGACTCTTCATGAAACACATTCTGAAGTTCAAACACTATTTTTTACCACACAGCTTTCTACATCATCCTGCCATACATTAGTTAATTATTGTGTGTGTTCGTTTTATTGTGTATGTGTATAGGGGAATAATTATAAAACGATAAATCAACATATTTTTCTGTTACAAAAGAATGGTCACTCACGCTGAATAAGTAGCCCAACAAGCTTCCTGTTTATTATAGTGAATAGTTTAAAATGATCAGATTTTGCTGATTTAAACACTAGTTGTAATGTACAAAGTGTGCGACCACACGCCTCCTCACTTTATCCAAGAGATATTTCAGAGTTAAAAATCCAATTGTAATCTGAGAGGGATTGGCATTTTTCTACAGAGCTGAGGTGAAGGCAAGTTAAAAACGCAGTTTTATATCCAACAGATGAGTTCATTTAAGGAATTGTCTAGAAAAGCCAAAAGAACTTATTATCAATTAAATATATTCATTTTTTAGTTTTATTTAAAAGCTATTTAAAAGAGGGAGGAAAAGGAAAAAGTGGGTACGGATGTATTGCATGTACATTGGCATATATTAATAAAATAGAAAAAAGATTGATAATAGAAATAAGGATGATGAGGAGAAATTAATAAAAAATGGGTGAATGAGGAGAGAAAAACTGAAACATCTAATCAAGTTGTTGATGATGATACTAACTTCATTACAATTACCTTCCAATTAAAATTTTTTTATGCTTTTTATTTTAAGATAAAGTTGTGTTAGAACATCACAGCCTTATTTGAATGACTTGTTTCCAATGTTATTTAAAGTTAAGAAATGTAAGTTTGTACTTCAGCCTAATTTCTTTGGGTCTAAATATATAAAAGACCAGAATAATAACAATATACATTAAAAGGATAAAGAGACATTAAAGTAGAATTAGTTTGATGTAGAGCTTTCAGATTCTGACTGATAATCTATTTGTGTTTGAACCCTGATCTGATAAGTGGAAAAAGGTGTGTGGGAGTGAGCTTGTCAACTGCCAACCATAATGGTATATGCCATATATATACCATAACGCTTCTGTGACCATGCAGTTGTTTTAGATGGGCTCTAGGTATTTTATTTTATTTATTTGAAAGCTTTATTTGCATTAAAACCCCCACAGAACCAAACACCTTTATTATCCGTCCTCCTTCCTGACTGGTTTTATTACTGCTGCACCCTCTGCTCTCTTTAACCTTTACCACCTGGACCAGAGTCCCTTGGCTTTGCCTCCACATTTGGTTGTAGGCAAATCAAGTTTCTTTACCTCTGCAGACAGAGTTGCCTCCATTTTTATTTGAAAGTCCCTTCTTTGTTTCCTCACCTACAAACCTTAAAGTGAAACTTTTTATTAGCAGAAAAAACTTTTTACATCTGTATATTTCCGCTGACAGGCGGCAGAAAATTATTTTAGCCGTCCATATAATTAATCAATGAACACTAGAAAAAAAAACTCTCTTTAAATTCAGTCCATTTTCTACTGTTTTTATTTATAACAGTGACGCCATTGTTAGAAAAACTTTTTACCTTAAGCTTAAAATTTGCCAAATAGTGAGCAATCGAAGGACTGCTTGAAAAGTAAATATTTAGCTGCTGTCTTTTCACACTGCATACCACACGCATGTACAGATGAATAATGACAGCATTTGGGCCTCCGTTTGGTTTCCTGGGAAGAAATGATTGCAGCTGTCTGAACATGTCTTCCTATGAGTTAGGAGGCCTCTGTAAAGATGAATAAACTACAACTCCTGATTTCAACTTTTTAGCGAAATTGTGCTTTAATTGGATCATTTGAGTTTTTATTAGTTTGTAATTTGTTGTATTGTAATACTGTTGTATAATTTTTCCTCTTAATTTTTAGCAGTTGTTTTGTCCTTAATAATGGTTTCTTACATTTGTATTTTTAATGCTCTGTGATCCAGTATTATTTATTTTTCTTTTTGTTTTTTTATTTGGTAAGATATTGTTGCTCTTTAAAAAAAGAATATGGTGTTTATTGCTGCTGCTCGACCAGTATGACAAGCATTTAACAGGCATGGTATGTCTGAACAGCAGATTTCAAGGTTGGTATTTTACCTCCTAACCGGCTAGTTTACGGTTTAATTTCTCATGACATGCTAACATATTTTCTACTCTTCTGTCTTGTAAACATTCATCTTTGAAACTGTGAAAATAATATGAGACTATGAGCAAACGTCACACAGTAAAACAAGGACTCGAGCAGAAATTTGAGCCTCAATATCACAAAGGGTGTTTCTTTTACCATTGGTTATTTTGAAGATTTAAAATGATTTATAGACAGCTAAACCTCGCGTTAAATAATATTTTTTAACGCAAAAAAAATCTCTAAAATTACCATGATTATTATTACAACTGAAGTATTTTTTAAATTTTGTATCTTGTCTCACAATAAAACTCTATTATTCATTGTCAGGATCTGATTTTTTGCACTAGACTCACTGAGTCTGTGTCCCAAAATATCCATCAATAGATGGCTCACGATTTCTTGATTCAGAAAACCAGAATTTACTTTTTATTTTTCCCAAAATGCCTTGTTAAAAATCAGAACTCTAACTTTTTTAAAAGCTAATTACATGTAATTAGCTTAAAGTTGTTCTTATAGTCAATTATTATACTCTGGAACTTTCTTCTTTTTCAGAGTTTAAGAGGTTCTACCTGTTTTAAAAATGTACAACTTTATCATCTTTAAAACTAAAGGTGTTCTTCAACCAACGCAGCATTTTTATGAATCTCATTTAATCACATGAAATAAGGTTTGAATGGAAACCTCACCTGGCTTCAGCCACCTGAATCTCATCTCCGGTGCAGGTGAAGTTCTGAATGTATTCTCCTGTTTTACAGTTGATCAGATCCCAAACCGGTTTGCACACAGCCAGGAAGTTGGGCCGTAGTCGGCCGATGGAGTATTTGGTAATGTCAGTCAGAGACTGGCTGGCAGCAGCTCCAAACACGCAACTCCCCAGCGTTTTGTAGATGCACAGCAAATACTTCTTTCCCAAAGGACGATTCTTGATGCGAGATAAGTAAACGGATAAAAACTCACCGCAGATGAGCTAGGATGGAAGAGAACAAGCAGTTATTGAAAGAGAAAACATGAAAAAACAGCTAGATTTGAATTGAGAATCTGAAATCTATCTTACCACTATGAGAGTGAAGGGAATCATGACTCCTCCGAGCAGTTCGTAGGGTATGGTTTCCTCCTTTAAGGGGTATCTGATGGACTCATCGTCGCAGAAGAAACCCCGCTTGAAGGGGTCATGTTTAGGGGTAAGAATGAAAAACGGCAGTCCAACTGGGGAAATAAAAACAAAAAACAAGCAATTGAATAAAACAGATAATAATCTACATATTAATCAGGTTTTAATTTTAATTAAAAGGGAAGAAAAAAAAAATTCTAACTAAAGTGGAGCTGCCTTTCTTATTGGTTCAAAGCACAGAAGGCGGTGCCCATCTAATAAATAACTTGCCTTTTACGGGGCCTAAACATGGATGGCTTTCTATTTTAATGAATTCTATTTCTGTTTTAATAAGATAAAAGGGTTAAAAAATAAAGGGATAAAACTGCTTCCTCAACTGCAGCTGCTTGAACGGGTTTCACCAACAACAGTTTTAAAATGGAAGTAACAGGATGTCAGACATTTTGATGTTTTGTAGTACTTAAACAGTCAAAGTCTCAGTGGCATCATGACGCGTCAAAGTGCAAAGGTGAACACATTTAAATGGTTACTTGTTCACGTCTCTTTAGCCCCGCCCACTGTGAAAAGTCAGGGACATGAGGTTTGTTATGCCTAGTTGTTAATGAGGTCTATTCTAAACTATGAAAGCGTGATATCACAAAATCGGAAAATTATAGGAAGCCATTAATTAAAGTTGCACTTTTTCCAGTTGTTAGTTGACAAACAGGAAGTACAGGTCACCAACTGTTGTGTGCTTGTTTCCTTTATGTGCGAGCACCACCTCCACAAAGAACATTTTTATTTGAAATATTATATGTGGGCAGAAGACAGGCTCTGGTACGATGTAAGATGTTCTTTATAGGAGAGCACTGTCATTTCAAAGAGCTGCACCACTCTCCACATACAGGTAGCAGGGTTTGGAACGCCCTTCCTTTGTTTTGCTGCTCACGCCCTCTGATCGTGTTAGAGCCCTGAGGGCCATTTGCCTTTACTGCATTCTCACACAAACTGGAAACTACATCCTTTTGACATAGAAAAAAAAAAATATTTTCAGGTGTTGGTTTACCTGCTGCACCAAAAGTTTTGCAATAATGGAACTAAATGCCTGAGGCATCCGTTTGGAACAGAACGTTTTTACGTTAAAAGCCTTCGAGCTCTTTAGGAGTCAACTTCTTAGCGTCAAAATACCCTATAAATTGGTTGTATTGTGCTATTTTTAATTTTAAAGATTATGTTTTGATTGGAACAATTGATTTTTTAGGTCTTAGGCTGCCTGGGAATTAGCTTAAAAAGCAGCCGCTTTATAAGCTCTGTGGTATAAAATGTTTTTTTTTTCCTAAATCAATGTCAGACAGCTCTGACTCATCTGGTAAGTTTTAAGAACTGAAGAACTACTGCTGACAATTTAACACAAGAAAGCCTGGCTCCTTGGAAGAAAACTTTAGTACTGTGTGCATTCTTAAAAAAAAAACAGAACTACAGAAAACAAATTGATTTTTTAACAAGAGGGCAGCCACTTCATTTTCAGTAAATATAATTCAATTCAATTATACTTTACTGAAGGGAAATTCCATTTAGGTACATCCTGTCCAAGTAGACAACACAAACAGAAAGACAGTACACAGACATACATGCGGTGTCCTAGCCTTGCTGGTGTAAAGAATGGGCTGCCCTTGCAGTTAGAAAAACAAGAGAAAGGGATCAAAATGGTTAGGGGAGGGGGAAAAAAAAATCATATTTCATGCTTTATCCCTAGCAGGATCCAGCTTGAGATTGCAAAAACCTCAGTATGCAGAAGCAACACTGATACAAGGACAATATCTTACATGGAATGGTGGAGGAGAATGAAAGGTGCTCAGAGTAAAGATAAGTAAAGATATGTCTTGAATAAATAGGCTCACTGTATGTTAGCTCACAGTCAGACACTGATTGTGTTTTCACTGTGTGGTGACGCCCTTTCTGATAAGAGAAACAAAGATCACTCAGGATAGGTCACTGGCCTTTACAGTCCAAACAAAGATATTTACTCTTTCCTCTACCCAACACAATTCAGTTAGTGCACAAACCTTTGGCAAAAGTATAATATTTTTACAAGACCTGCTACATTCCGGTCCGTTAGATTTGAGGTGAAATTAAAGAAAAGCTGTTTCCTTTTCTCTTTAGATTTGAGAGCAAATAAATAAATAGGGAGAAGAAATACAATTCCTTGAGCAAAAGAAAGTAACGTGGTTTTAATATTTATAGGAATGATGAAAACAAAATAGGAAGCCCATTTTCTGGAGCCTCATGACATAGATAATAAGCAGGAAAAGAAATATTCTCTTTGCCTGATTGCTACAACAACAAACACTCCATAACTGGTACCATCAGCTTACCTGCCCCTATTTAAACACACTCCCTTCTAACAGTCAGTTAGTTGGTTTGGGTTTTATGTGATAGACCAGAACAAAATCATTAATAATTGTAAAGTGGAACATACATTACAGGATTTTCTTATTTCAATATATACGTTTTTTAAATAAGATATGCATTGTTAGTATAACTGAATCAATACTTTTAAGAACTATCTATATATCCAGGTGCAAAATAGGTCAAACTCAGTCAGATTAGAGCATCTAACTCTACAAATCTCAACGCTTCGATTGTAGTGGCCGTTTGATTCCCATCGGCATCATCGTGTTTCACCCCACAAACTTGTGAAAACCTACTAATAGGACTTCTTTTCACTTTCTTCTTGCTACTGCAAACAGATTCTTCCACCTGAGCTGTAGATCTCTGCAGCTCCTCCACAATTAACACATGGTTCTAAGCTGTCTCTCGGAAATAAGGCTGTCAGTCCAGGTGAACAGCCAATGTTTGGTTGATTCGCAGTCGTTGCAAACTCTGCATTTTCAAATGGTTTGAAAGTCAAAGAACCATTACAACCAAATAAAATTGGTTAAGAGCCACAAGTTTTACATTACCCTTCAGTAAAACACAACTTATTATGTTTGTTGAATACCTGCTATAGGAAGTCACACACATACACACACA
>JAUZNJ010032347.1:0-13719 GCA_034780135.1 Jordanella pulchra | reverse complement strand
GAGGGCTCCAGCCCAGGAGACCCACGGCGCGCTCTGCTGGAGGAAGGTGGAAAGCACAAAACCCCGGATCCCAACAAAAAGTCTGGGAGGCTGTGCTGTTGCAGCAATGTTGATCATAAACAGATCAAGCAACTGAGAGGATCTATGGATTAAGGATGGATAATAATTCTACAAACACTTTAAAGCAGTTTGTTTTTGTTATTTACAGCCATACATTTTACATTACACCTAGAGTTTTTTTAATGAGTTAGTTTGTATGTTAGGCAGCATTTGGTCCCTGTTTTCCTACCGTAATAATTTAATTTATGTGCTGATTCTGGATCTTTCCTCCTTAGGTCAAGAAAAAAAATACTCGAATTTCAAAATAATCTTTTTTTCTTTTCAAATTAGATGGGAAATTTGTATAATGCTCCATGTTGCTTTTAAAAGGAATAATTATCTGAATCTAAAACTCTGGTACAGTTTTCCAGATTCCTTTCCATTTCCACATAAGAGCTAAATTAAGGGTGTAGTGTTGTGTGAAAGATGACACTACGAAAGAAGCCCTTTAAACTCTCACTGCAAGAGCTTGGAGGAAAGTGAAGGTGGCCCTAATTTCCAATAATACTGTGGTGGTAGTAGTTTGTTAAACAATACCACATTTGCCTAATGAAGAGATTTAAGCGAATGCAGCGGTCAATAATTGGAGAATTTATGGAGGGTGAATGAGTGAAAAGTAGTTATCTGTGAAAGAAAATGCAGCAAATGATGTCTGAGATGAAATCAGCACTAAGTACCTCACACACACTGAGCTCTAATGTCTGTTTCTCACTTTGATCTCTTCTTCTCTAACTAAAATACAACTGAGAACACAGATGAGTTCAAAAAAAGGAATGGAGACATAAAAAGGTGGAAGCAGGGGTAGGAAGAAGTATGTCTCTAAATAGTGGTAATTCTTGCTGTCAACCTGAAGCAGTGTGTCTCTGACAGAGGCTTTATCTGTCAGCTGCACTCTTGCCCATGGACAGCTCTGGGCCCTGTGGGGGACTTCACTGTGGCTTTTTTTCCTTTCTCCCCACAGCTGCCTGTGGCAGGTGTGGAGTCATCACAACTCTATTAGCTTCACTGTGGCAAAAAAAAAAACACATTAACCTACTAAGTTGGGGACATTCTAATTACACTGCTGGATCTTTAGGAACCTATGCAGACTGTGTCTTGGTCTCTGTAGAGGCTGCATGGTACCTCAATATTCCTGTGTCCCCTAATACAAAAATCAACAAAAAACACAGACCTATCAGCTCATGCAAGCTTTAACATTTCTTTGGATATGTAAGTTTAGCCACATTTAGCAAAAAACCTTAACATGCTTGTAAGCGCAATACATCTAAATGGCCTTTAGACTAGGATTTTTAATCTTTTCTTTGGGCTGAACCACAATCAACTTTTTTCATATTATTTTGGGAGATACAAATGCATTTCACACAGAGATGCAGCTTTCACTGCAGCCCCATAGGTGGCAAGAACAACAATATTGGAATTACTTGCTGAGAAACCTGGGAGCAACCTAGAGAGCAAGGAAAAACAACAAGGTCTGCAACACGCAGGCTTTTTGTTTGTGGGAGCTAACAAGAACATCTGGAGGTGTGAGTTCAGAATTGCTGGAGATCTATATGAAGTGTCCAAAGAATAGAGGTAAGAAGGTCTTCAGACACCAAATATTTTGGGCTCACAAATAAAGAACAAGTTACCCCTCAAAATAACTTTTTTCTTGCTTAAAAAACTGCATCCATGGATATCTCATAATGCTGTCTACAATTTACTGCACATTTGTTCAATCCGCTTGTGTGTGACCCAGCTATGCGGCGCCCTCCTCCCATTTAATAAGTGTACTGCAACGGAAGTTTGAATTAATAGCATTGTTAGCTCCAAAGATATGATTTCACCCAGAAAAACTGCCATTATTAGCTGTGACACCACAAAGTGTAAAAGCTGTCCATGTTGCACATGCTTAGATGTCATTTAAAGAAAACCAAATCTGCAAGAAGCTAGTCAGCTTAACTATAATGCCTTGAATCAACATGGCCTGCAAGATGAATTTTTGCTGTACTATGTATTCACAAATGCACAAGAATCCATATTGTACTGCTTCCTATACAACCATTCGAAACGGACTCATAATAAGTCAGTCAATCACATCACAGTATTATGATTTAAGACCGGATATAGCTATGACTGAAACCCATGGAGGTCACCTGGGGGTGTCACCTGGGACACCCCCCTATTCTAAACATCCTCGCCAAGCCCACATTATATTTTCTACTCTAGAGACATGAAAGTTGGCATATTTGTTCATCAAAGCCTGCTGATTCCTACGGTCTAAAAATACTTCAGTATATATTATGGTTTTTGATTTTTTTAATCATAGTTAAACACAAAGTTTTGCCCAGTTTTGATGTGTTGCCAATGTTCTTTTTTTTTCTTCACAGAGTGCTACATCACTTCACACAAAAACAGCCATAACAGTTCACCCTGCATTAAACAGTGCAAGAATGACGTCGATAAAACTTATTGTGCCAAAGTTATGAGCATTTATTTAGCACAAACCTTTCCATTTATTAATGTAGGCAGAGTGATAGGAGAAATTACTCTACAGGTGGAAGAGCAGCTTCAGACCATTTAAAAAATACTAAAATAACAATAAAAATACTAAACAACATATTTATGAATCTATGAATTTATGAATACAAGAATTTTTAAAGGATTCTTTAACATGGTGATATAGGGACACTTTATACATCTTTGCAATAAAACTTATAAACAGGAGATAGAATGGCATGATAAAAAATTGGGGATATCAGGATCACAAATACTATCACTTAGGGTTGTTTGGTTGTTATCAAATAAGTATTCTGGATCTGGTGATCCAGAATGGTGGAAAATAGTAAGGGAGTGGGATGATTAGCTTCTGTGACTCTATATGAAGTTAGTACACTGACAGTTCAGTGCTTTACATGAGTTGGACCAGAACCTTAAACTAATAATACCTCAGTTAACAGTTTAACTTTAACAGTCAATGGCAGCTCTAAATAAATAAGTTTATAACGTTGACTTAAAAGAACCCAGGCTTTCAGCACTTTTAGAGTCTTCTGGGAGGAAGGAACAACATTTATTATTTAGTGAAAAACCAGGTTTGGATAACAGTTGACTGATTACACAAGACTCCTACGTCAAGTCTGGAATCTTCATAAAATTCGTTGGCATCTGAAAGAAGATTAGAAATATGAGAAAAATGGTGAATGAGACATTTTTTCCTAAATCACTCATACAAAGGTTTTAAGAAAGAATTTGTTTGTACGAACAGTTCTTGTATGAGGCACAATAACAAATTACAAGTAAATTTGTTCATCTGCAATGATGATCTCAGCAAATTTCTTTAAATAGAAACATTTTAACCAATGTATCTCTATGATCTGAGTGAATCCAGCTGTAAATTGCTTTGAGATAATGTGTTGTGAATTGGTCCTACTGTAAATAGTCTAAGTTGTAGTGGATGACTTTGCAATGAACATATTTTTAAACTTAGTTCCTGACAAAAGATAATTTTCCAGGAACTGGTTTTACGCTGGAACTGGGAACTTATGATTTATATGAATTTTGTTTCTTTTATGCTTGGTTTTATGTTAGAATAATGTAATGATTGTAGTGTTTTTATCTAATGTTTGCTTAGATGATTTTTAGAAAGGATAGTGATGTGTTTTTATTTTAACATGTAGTAGTAAATATACTTTTTAGCATGCGTATATTCTTGAAGAGAGGAGACTTCAAATTCCTCTCGTCTGCCCCACCGTGAGCTGCAGGGTCATATGTGTCATGGATTTATGATATGACTACACTGAGACTTTGTTTGGACAATCACTAAAGTAGGAGACTGAGGGGGGAGCAACGGCTCCAGGATCATGAGACAAGTTTCCTGAGTTTAAAGGTTAATGATGACTGCCTGGTTCCTGAGAGTCCTGATAAGGATAAGAACTTCCTGTGTGTTCAGCTAAAGGAATGTGGAGGTAGAATTGATCAAAGCTGGACCGTAAACGGAGGATGATTGGTTGTTTGAACATATGCTTGTACATCTGTGTTGTTGAACTCCCATCCTTAGAAACATTGTAATAGGTTACACCCCTTTTTCTTTTAAATGAATAAAACTGTGGACTGAGGCCATACGAAGCCAGAACGGACAGAGGCAAGGGTCTGTGGTTCTCTGCCTGCAGGTAAAGATAATCTTTCACTCTGGTGTCTTCTTTTGATTCATAAGTGAACAAACCTAACATTTTATTTGTTAGCTCCTTCAAGCAGTTTTTCTCTAGTTCTTTAGCGCCTCATTCATCCATATGTCCATATGTCCTGTTCCATCGCAAATAGAAGCCTACCACTGAAACAGCTTTCAGTTTTCTTTGACCTTTCATTGGTGAATACTGGTTCCATGCCCCTGTGCCACTCAAGCCATGTCAGGTTGCCATACCAGTTTTGTGAAAATTTTAGTTTTTATGTTTTCTTTTAGTTTATTAAATACTTAGACTGTCTCAATCTGCCTGTCTGCATAAAGGATAAAGGTCAACACAAAAAGGAGTATTGTTTTCCTACTTTTACAACATCCAAGCAAATAAACAAAAAATCAAAATAAAAGAAAATATGGCTATGAACAAATATAACCTTCACTTAAATATATGACGCAGTTCGAATCCACCTATGAAATATATTAAACAATTTTAACCTCCATATTTCAAATACATTTTCTTTATTTTTTGTGTACATCCATTTTTTTAATTAATTACTGCAAAGGTTTTTTAGGCCCTCCTGTTTTACACCCCCTTATAAAAGTGCAGTTCAGATAAATCACAGCTTGTTTTGTAAGACTTGAAGGCTTGAGAATAAAATGCGCCGCAGGAATAGGAGTTAGGTCTCACTCCACTCTGAAGCCTGTCTTTGAAAAAGATGAACCCCCCACCTGCCCTCTCCCCACCCATGCCATCTCTCAACAAAAGACAAGCATAATAGGTAGTCACACAAAACACTCAGGCCGCTCTGTGGGCACTTCCATCTGCACCCTGATAAAGAGGCCCATTCGAGCCCTCGTGGGATGGGGTGGAGTTCAGACTAGCTCACTACAGGGGGATTGTCTCTGGTTGTCTTCACTAATCCTGGGCTTGACAGCCAGTGAGAGGAACAGTGAGAAGATGCCTGGCAGGTCCTTCAAATCTACCCCAGTAGGGGATAATTAGCTTGTAGACTTCTCTTTTTATCCAAAGCCTGACCACATCTGAGAACATGCCTGGAGTGAGACATGTTTGGTTCTTAAAAGAACTTTGAGGGTGCAGATTGGTGAGGGTCAGCTACTGGTGTGCGGCCTCTCTGGGAGATCAAAATACGGGCCTATGTTTCTTTGCCTGAAAGTCTGGTGTGTGCCTGGAGATCTGGGGATGATTAAAAGCCCTGCAGCTCTGTCCAAACGGGAACACATTCCATTACATTTCAGCTTAACAAGCTTCCATCTCTGGTTCGGTTTATCATTAGTCAAGAAAAACTGAAATAAAAACCAGTTTAATTTTTTAATAAAAACATTGCATTTTGACATTTCTTCTCCAAGGTGGCAAATAATATTTTCTTACATCATGCATGTTTTATTTTATTCTAAAATCCTCTAATAATCTAAGACCAGCAGATTGTGTTGAATCACCAGTCTTACTTTCTATGGGACAAAGAAGACAGCATTAACAGCATTAACAGCATTGACTGCAGTCAAATCACAAAGTTAATTACTCTTTCATGAATTTCTATTTAGTTGATTTTATTCTGGTTTTCACTCACCAGCTGCTCAAATTCATTTATCTTTATTTTTTTTTTTCTATACATAAAACTTTCTTACGCTTTCATCTCTTTACTTTGTTACTCTGCCGTGCTTTTATCTGACTGACACAGAAAGCAGTTCTCTAAACAGGAACATGATCCAACATTCCTGAAGTAAATTAACTACTAACATGCAATGTCTTCTTAGAGATGTCAAAAGCAATTAACATTTCTATTTTTTCCCCAAGTTAAACCGACAGCGTTTTAGGTTCAGTTTGTTTAATGAATTGTATATTTATGAGGTGATTGAGAAAGGAAGCATTTTGTAGTAATCCAAAAGAACAACATCATTAAAAGTGTTGTACTCCTTTGCATAGCAATAATAAAATAATATAACAATTTTGTCGTCTGCATTTCACCCATCCTTTCGGGGGCAGTGAGCTGTCACCCTGCACAGAATTCTGAGACGAGGGATTTTGTTCGGTGAGTGGCAGTAACAAAAAAAACTTGCCCTCTCAACAACTCATATTACTGCTGCTTGTGTTGAGTGTTTTTACCAGCTTCACAGATTTAGATATTGAGAGTTTTGCCTTATTAGCTCTGAAATACCTAGGAGTGTATCAACAGCAGATCACCAATCTTTTAAAAGCCTGACAAACCGATTTCCATTTCACCAACACAGAGTTTTTTTTTTTTATGACCATCACTTTCAAGGTCACAGTAAACCCTCAATGTTTTAATTATATTTTTTAAAAAAAGTATTGTCAAAAAAATATCATCCTGTAAAATAAGATAATTTCATCTGAAGAGATTCCCTGACCATTATAGTGTGAAAGGTGTTAAAATATGAGATTAGCTCTTAGAACCAGCAGCCCCCTGGTTGCAGCATGGTCTCTTGGATCCTATGCCACAGTCTCCCCAAACTTTTAGGCATTAAGAATGAAAAGTGGAATTTTTCAGCCATAACCTCAGCTGGTATATTTTGATTTCCAACCTAATCCTGCAGAAACATCTCTCCAACTTTCCCCCTGACATGGATTTTACTTAGGAGTGTTCGAGTAAAGGGGAACGAATATAGATGCATTAACTTTCATCTATATAAAAGAAGATAGCATCAAAGCATACATTATAAAGTTCAATTAAAAAGGTGACAAACATAAAATGGTTATAAATACTGTTGGAAGAGCGCATGAACAAAACGACTATTTTTATTGATTTGAATCCACAGCCTCTGTGAACAAGCTTGTCTAAGCAAAGTTCTGGTATCAAGAGAGCAATGTTTTTTTTTGTGGTTTTATTCTAAAAGTTGTCTCTGCTGGAAACCATATTAAAGATTCCAACCAGACGGTCATATGATCACATGTAATTTAGTTCTCTGTGTCCACAGGCAGTGATTCCAACTCTCTGTGTAGACAAGCAGCACTAAGAGGAACATTATTGAAGCTACATTAGCACTGCTGTTATTACCCAACTTTAGGCCCTCGCTTTATTCCCCACCCGTTCAAGAATCGCATTAGGGGTTGCGGAAAGCTGTTTTATTGCTTTTAGCTTTTCAATTAGTCTGGATAATTTGTGTCCACCTTCTTTAGATTAGATTTTAAATTAGAAACATGATGTGCCATTAATTATCACACTTCTTATTTGTGGACAAAGCTCTTTAAAATCCAGGGAGGAAGGAGTAAAACGCTTGAAAATGGAGGGACAGATGGGGGTGGGGGGAGATTGTAAATGTGATGAGCTGCGCAAGGGATTGCAGGATGGTGGACAGGCTGAGTTATTAGGTCAGTAAGAGCGAAGGGAAGTGTGACACTGACAGCCCTGAACGCCTGGCAGTGTCTGTCATAGCATCTGACACCCTGATGTTTTCTGTGCACAGATGAGAAGTGTGTGGCTCCATCTTATCTAGATGCTGCTGCTGCTGGTGGACTTCGGAGGATGCTTTTTATTTTTTTCTCTGTCCAGCTCCCCAACCACCCTCTTCCCTGCTCAGCAAACACTGAGTTGATTGCAAACACTTTACTCCCAGTCAGCTCTAAAATTGGGTCAGTCCTGTGTGCAGATTTCACCGAGGCTGGGGTTTGAGTACCGCTGTTACCTTCTGAATCTGGTACGGCAGGAAGCCTTTCTCCACCCAGAAATGTCCCAGGAGTCTGAGGACACTGCTGGCAGTTTCTGGAGAGATATGAATGTGTGAAATTAATCACCAAAGAAAATACGATGTGTACTAAAGCATCCATGCTTCAGAACCTTACCACTTCTTGTTATGCTACAAACACAACCTGATATGATAAAGCATCACACAGCAGTGTCTGATTATCAACTGTGGGATTATGGCCTTTCCTTTGCTGCTTTCACTGCAAGTCTTTTTAGGAAACATATAAAGGTATCTAAAAGATGTCCCACTTTAGTGCAAAGTAGCTGGAGCTCACCCAGGTAGAGAGGGAAAAATCTGAAAAGCACTTATGCCACAAATTCTCTGTCTGATGAAACATCTTCACAGCTTCCTCCCTGACCGGTCAGATGTGCTCCTTCATGATGCTGGTCTCTAACCAAAGCTGGCCCTGCCGTTTTAGCGCCCTAGTCAAAATGATTACAGTGTGATGCTCCCCTCCCCAACCCCGTCCACTCCAATGCCCCCAATTAAGTATTTTAGAGATCCCTTGGCATTTTATAGATCACGTAGTATTGTTCTACCTCCCACAGGGTTAAATAAAGCTCCATGTTAGATGCAACAAAATCTCAAAAGATATGAAATCATTATGAAGAGAAAGGTATCAATATCAATATTCCAATTCAGTCCAACTACTTTATTTTACACATTGGTATCAAACAGAAAATGTAAAGAAAACAAAAAAAAAATCAAGCATAGACGTGTTTCCATGAATGTTTTTACAAATATTTTTAAGTACTACATTTAAAGAGCTTGAAGAAAATAGCAAAATCCAAATCAACTGAATAAATTTCACAAAAAGGTTTTGAGATGATTTTTGTCTTTTTCTAAAAGAGTAAATACATCCTGTTCCAGTTGTCTGCCTCTAATCAATCGTTGGCAGAAGGCAGTCGTAAACATGAAGCAAAACATAAAGTGTAAACATAAAGCAAAATATCATTTTATGCATCGTGTGGATACATTGGAACATATTTTAAAGCTCGGAAAAAAATGATTTTGCATGATATAAGCCCTTTAAGAAGAGTTATGTTTCTTTTTAATCAATAGTACCATATCTTGACTTTGTCATATCTACTTTGAAGCTGTTTTAAAATGATGATTAGTATTTACATATTTTTTTAGATCAGATTATAAGTAGCTGCAGAAATGCAGTGTTCCACATTTGCCCTATTTCTAACGTTTGCCCTTTACATCGGTTGAGGCAGTATGACACTTTGAAACAACTCACAGTGGTGTATAAGGTGATGTTCACCTGCATTCTGTGACCATGGCTAAGGGAGCTTAAATCTGCCTTGGACATTACAGATTTGTTCATACAGTCTGTGTCCTATATGTCTCTATCTTTGTAATGTTTACATGGAGTTCCTATCAAATCCCTGAATGCATACCGTTATAAAGGACTTGCAGGCTGAATTTAAATAAGGTAGCTGCACTCTCTTGGGACAGACTGTGTGAGTCTGTCACATTAAAAAGCTTTTACAAGCTGCGTCTTACTGCAGGACGGTGGACTGCTGCATTGAAGAAGGAGCTTGTGAAAAACAGGTATGGTTTGGTGGCTCAGAGGTGATTAAAAAAAACATCTGAGGATGTTACTCATATGTGTTGCGATATGACACACTCTAAAGGTGGCAGAGTGTGCATGGCATAAAACATGATGACCATTTTGAATGTAAGCATGTGAACATATAGTATTGGAATGTGATGTAACTTAGATCAGGCTAGGGGTAAGCTGCAGCTGTTCAGCATAATGCCTGAACTTAAGAAATATTATCAGTCCCCCTTTTTAGGTCTTTTCTTTTTTAGAATCTCTTAAACAGCCCCTCTAGAATCTAATCCAAATGTGGAAGAGATAATAAATTAATATATGCTGTATTGATATGTCAGCCAATTATGGAGGTGAAGGTATATAAATTTAGCAGCAGTCTTTAAAGAAAACATACCTTTGGGGTTTTCTGTTTTACATCTGCATCATTCCAGCACCATAAATCCAATGCAACCAGGTCCCAGAGCTTTCTGCACATGTCCACCAATGTCTTTTTAGACCATGTTAAAAAAAAATCATGCCAGCTTAAAGAAATATGCATCTTCTAGGAATATTTACCTTAAAAATGTTTTGCTGTTCCTTTTTTTCTAGAGTCCTGACTGTACAATTCTGGCATATTTTGAGCACAGTTTCCATGGATGATACTTTGATCCTATAATGTGTATTATTAAATTAAGTTTTGCAAAATTAGTTTTAACATTTATTTTTGGTTAGACTACCTTAAAGACTGTGAGGGCTTTAAGGTAGTAAAGACTGTGACAATTATTTTTCTTGTTGCCATGAAAAGCAATGAAAAGATTTAAACCAGAGAGAAATGTGTTTCTTTGGGTTAGGATGATGATTTAAAGACCAAAACCAAGAAGCGGCTCTTTTTGGTAGAGACTGATCCGTACCTAAAGTGTACTGGGAAGGAAAAGAGTTCCTATATGGCATCTTGTTAATGTGAAATTATTACGTGACAAAGATGGAAAAAAGTTGAATATATTTGCTCAAACAGGATTATTTTTTAAATATGCTGTTTTCCTTGAGGACAAAGAAATGTGCAGCAAAGCAGGGGGCTTGGACAAGGTGAGGGCAAGAGGACAAATATGGTTGTACATATATATATTGTTAGTGTTTACTGTAACTCTGCCCATAGTCATTGCAGCTGGTTTACACACAGCTTAGGAGTGCCGCCTCACTGACAACCCTAACGTGGGAAAATTCTCCCTCATGCACCTTTTGGTTAGTGGCAAGGTATGTAAGCAATTAAGGAGTGTTTTAGTGATCCCCTATTGTTCTGCCCTTGAAAAGCTTATTGTATTGTCAACATTTCAACAAATGGATGCTGTAAAAGTTTTTCTATGTTTAAAAACAACATGCTTTTGCATCACATCCATAGTTCTTGGCTTTAAGCTATTTCTGATGACTCTGTTAGTTCTGCTAGGCTCTACCTGTTCCTTCTGACTGATAGGCTATAGAGGTCAATCTCTCTAGGACTAGCAGCCCTGAACTGTACCGGTTTATGCTGCTGGCTCTTGAAAATCCTGAGGCCATCTGTGCGGCAGAGTGTCCTGAGGCACTAGTAGGCAGCTGTAGTTGAAAGGTTAAAATGATGTGCAGCCTTATTGGGGAGCAAGACTGTCATTACATAAAAACAAGATACTGATTGAAAGCAACATTTGACCTAAAAAAACCTGAAAAAAATCATAACAAGATTTGCTTAAATAAATCAGGGGTCATCAGTCGGGTGTTCACCTTTCACCGGAATCACACTGGCTGATGTTGGATAAGGTGAGTGTGATTGGTGTTGTCAGTAATGCTAGAAAAATTCTGTGTAAGGCTCAGTCCATTCACAATTAAATCTCAGCAGAAAAACGTTGAACATTTCTGCTTTTTCGTCTTGCTTATCGTGTCACCGAGAAAGTTATGTTGTCTTACCAACTAGGATTATATATTGATTCCTGTGGGTAAGGATTCGAAATATCCTTGTTTAAAATAACTCCAAACAAACTTCTAATACACCACACCATACTGATCCAAACTTAAAACCTGACATGCATTGGGCCAATTGTGTCTAAAAGACAGTTTAACGGCACCCTTTCGTCCCATCAAGCGCTCCAGCAATTTGATCCCTGTTTTGCAGCTTTTGTAATTCAGCCTCCACTCAAACACCCCAAGATACTGGTAATTACTGACAATAATTGAGTTTGTGTTGATATGAAGCACTGCTTGGGCTAGAAGGGACTGGGAGGAGAGCGCATTTGTTGTGTTCGTTTGGCAGAATGACAGTGATCCAAAGCTGCAAAGACAACAAGCACAGCACCTATTTAAATGTTTAGTCGAATAAAATGAGTTGTGACACGATGAGAGGAAAGGGGAGTGGACCCCGCAGCCCGTCTGGGGTGGTTTTAATTAACTCCTGTGTTTGAAAAACACAACCAATACATATCCGTGTTTATGACAGCAGAGCAAACGCCACATTGCCAGACTCCCATCTTTCAGGAGAATTGCTTTTGTTTTAATTCTCTGACAGGGGGTGATTGGGGAAAAAATGTTGTTACTGTGTCTCGCAAAAGTTTTCCTGTAACTTATTTCTACACTGTTTTGTGTTAAAACAAAAAAAGTTATATTGTATAAAGATGTTCTGTAGTAGATCAAAGCAAGGGAGATGTGATGTGCATTTATAATCAGCCAGTTTTTGTCTAAAACCACCCACAAAAATCCAGTCCAAACAAACTTGTGTAATTTGAAGTTATTAAAGAAGCAGCTGTTCTGTGAACGCCTCTGGTGTTTGTTTGAGAGCGATAGTTAACGAAATCACCTCATGAAGAACAAGGAACAAAGCAAAATCCCAACAGTGTTGTCTGAACAGGAGTGGACTGCGGTATGTGGTGGGATTTCTGGGTTAGAAGGCCAGTGGTTCAGCTCTGTGGCATTCGGCCCCATGGATACCCATCACACCCTTGTTTGCTGTGTCATGACGTACCAAATGCAATTTTTACCTCTTTTATGAAGACAAACTGTTCAACTTGAGCCTGAAGGGGGATATCTTTATACCCCTGTGTAAATAATTATATTGTGTAAAGTTTAATCAAGTGTTACAGGGATGTTTTGCGGTATTTAGCTTAAAAGTGTCTTTGTAGGGAACTCCATTGTTTGAAATGCAACTACTGCATTTAAATTTTTCTTTTGGTTACAACAGTCCACCTTTGTACATTTGTATTTCAAACCCCTGTGGCTAGAGGGTTTGATTTAACGTACTGACGTAATCTCTGAGGTAAAAGTTTTCCAGTTTCTCCCTTGTTGATGTGTGCATTGTCTATGGGGATATTGTCTTATCTGACCACTTTAATAATGACGAAAAAGACAATAGCAATGCTCTAGGTTTTTTTTTTGCAACTACAGAGTACATGGAAGGCACATTAAAACTATCTAACTCGGATATCTGTGGACAGTCAGAAGTTGAAATTCCAAGCAGTGATCAATACCAGTTCAGTTAAAGTTTCAGGTTTATATTTATTGTATTTAAATAATGCCAATTCTCAACAAGTCACCTTATGGCACTTCACAGAGATAATTAAATAAAGTCATCCAGTCAGATTGGTTAAAAGTTTTCTATCAAAGAAAGGCCTTGACACCGTGTCCACCGGACGGGCTGTACCTAAATTGAATTTTTCTTCAGGGATCAATAAAGTATGATTTAATTGAATTAAAATTGAAGTGAACTGGAAACCCAGCTGACTGTATTGACTTCAAGGATGAGCATGTGGCAACATATATTCACATGTATTTAAGGGCTTGCATTGTGGCTTTGACTTTACTGGAATCCATCACAAAAAGCATACATACAACTACAGTGGAGAGAAAAAGTTAATTTTTGATATTTTGAAAAATTCCTGTAGAACCAGGCTGTTAGGTTCCAGGGGTTTTTTCTTTTGTTTTTTTCTGGGGTTGTTAGTTTTATTTTTAGTCACTAGAAGGAGCCAAAGGCTGTGGTCCTGGAGAACCGCTCTTCCCTCTCACACACCTGTTTTCAATTCCCTTCATCATCATCTGGAGTAGAAGAGAATTCAATTCAATTAAATTCAGTTTATTTATATAGCGCCAAATCACAACACATGTCGTCTCAAGGTTCTTCACAAAGACAATTCATTCAAATCACAGTCAGATTAGTTAAAAGTTTTCTATCTAAGGAAAACCAGCT
>JAUZNJ010032346.1:4453-38854 GCA_034780135.1 Jordanella pulchra | reverse complement strand
CAGCATCACGTCGTGACCTGGCCACTATCCTGCAAGAAGAATGGCTTAAAATCCCTCTGACCACTGTGCAGGACTTGGATATGTCATTCTCAAGACGAACTGACGCAAAAGGAGGCCCTACACTATACTAATAAGTTATCGTGGTCTAAAACCAGGTGTTTCAGTTTCATTGTCCAACCCCTGTATATGTGTTTATGTAAATGTCATTTCTATTCTGCCAATAACCAGTCATAAAATTCAAAAACTTTCATATGTAATGTTGATTCAGTCCAAATTATACAAAACGTTTGTTTGTTTAATTTTTATGATTATGGGTTGCTGCTGAAAACACATAATTGTTTTTTTTTTTTTTTAATTCACCATATTATCGAAAATAAAAAAATACTTGCGTTTTATTTTTTTTTTTACTGATATGTTAGCTTACTGAAAAGTATCCTTATTTGCTATTAAGGATATTATATTCACATAGAGGTTTTTCTGATGTTTCTTTAAAGAGTAAAAAGAACCAAAAAGAAATAAATGAAGGGATTTCTCATGTAAATATGATTTTATTTTCGTACCCTGTTCCTTTACAGAAGATATTTCTAAATGATGAAAACAGCAACTGTTATCATTTGTTTTTCTCCCTTTGCTTGTTATTTCATTAGTTTTCCTATTTTGCTTCCTGTGTGTTTGGTGCCATCTTTTCCAAAGCTTTCTTGGCCAACTTTCTCCTTGCTGCAGGTGAATCTAAGAGGGTAGGACAGTATATAAGGCTAGCAATGGTGAATAAGGGTTTTATTGGAGCCATTGTTAGCTATGGTGTCTCTCTTTTTCTTCCTGATGGTACTTTATAGATTGTCCTTTGGCTTTAGGTGAAAAATGGTCATTAAAATGTTTTTTAGCAGTGTTGGCAGGTGGGAAATACTACTGAAAATGAAATCAGCACTTCCATAAAGCTGGTGGAAGCATGAAGTGTTATAAAATTTCTTGCTAGAAAGCTGAGCTTATTTGATCTTTAAGAAACATATTAGACCGACATCATATGACATGACACCACAAGTTCTCACTTACTCCAGAAATCTAATAGTTGACATATCTTAATTAAAAAATATATTTAAAATATTAAGCACATTTTATAAAATAACCTTTGAACAAGTATTCAACATTCTTCTTAATTTGCCCACATTTTGGTATTTACGATTGTTGATTGACTTGTTGATTGTTTTTATGAGCTGTAAGGGAAATATTACCATAATTCAGGGGAACAAACGCCATTACATAAGTTTCTGTGTTTAATTTCCAAAATCTCTTTAGCTGCTTAAATAAAGGTGCTTTTCAGTTCAATCATGTCTGCAGTTGCAACCATGGACCAGAGGGGGCAGAATGGAGGAGAGGGTGTTAGTGTAAGGGGATCATTAGAGGGCGCTATCTGCCTGTTACCTACCGCTGTGTTATTCTGTGGCAATTTATCCTTATCAGTGAGGATACCTCGACAGCAGCTCCTTTCTGCCTGTCTTCTCTCTCATTCCCTCAATGATTGGCTCCCCCTCTCTGTTGTCTTTTCATCTCCTCCTGAGGCTAACCCCCCCCCTTTTTTTCTATCTTCCTACATTTTTTTCTTTTAATCCCTACCACCTAACTCACATTCCTTCCACTTCTCTATGCCAGTTACTGGACTCAAGTTTTTTTTTTTTTTGTTGGTCTTGCCTCTTCCTCTTCATCTTTTTTAGATTCCACCCTCTTCAGCTCACCTTCTCACAGCAAAAACAGATCAGTGTCCCCCTTTCTTCATTTTCCAGAGCCTGTCTTGATTTCTTCCTTCCCCCTTTTTCGCACTTTCCTGTTCTGCACTGCTTTTGTCCCCTCAGAGCTTTTTTCTGCCTTAATCAACGGCTTAAGTGTTGCATTCTTGACTGGAGAATCACTGCTATTCAGCCCAGCTCTGTGTAAATAGGTGTGCTCTGTTTGTGTGCCAGCAGCCATGCCATGCCAGCCTTTCTGTGGTTAGGGTGAATGGACGTACAACCCCCACCAACCCGAAGCTACAGGAGAGGGAAGCTTTGCATGCACATTGTCACAGACAAACAGGCAAACTTGCAACAGCATGAGTTGGTGAGCAGACACTTACTGAGGGGCTGTCTTTGAAGAGCTGCCATACAAAAGCAGACAGCACAGCTATTTGCTCGGCCAATTTGAGCTGTAGAGTAAGTGACTCCCTCTACAACCGCACATTTTCACTTTTAACATTCCTCAGCTTCTGACGTGCAGCCTTTGCTAGTTTTTGTTCATCAGAAGGAAACTTTAATTGAATTCATATTTGGTTATGAAAGAGCATCAAAAAGATTTTCTGTGCTGGATCCCAGCAACCTGCCTCTCTCTGCCACCTGGCACGCTATTTCTATAAAACAGTGAAGGCCTCTCTACCCAGCTGGAGGATGCTCGCTCTCAGACTGTTGTGTTGCATCCAGCGAGCCAGAATATTTCCAACACCGACCATCTGTCTGCATCCTCAGTGACAATCTACCTGAACACAGAGGGAGGAGCAAACAGGGAGTGGCAACAAGCAGACTGGACTGAATTCTTGGTCGATGACAAAGCAACCATTTAAAATAATGTGCAAATCTGTGTTTGTGCACACAAAGAAACCTAGCAGTTAGCCTTAGCATAAAGGTTGATATATCTTGTAAATTAGAATATCAGATGCATCTGATATCTAACCAGGAGAGGCAGATGCAGGGAGAAATACTTCTCCATGCTGTCCATGCTATCTATCCTCCTCAGATGGCCATTTGGGCTTGTTAATCTATCGCCTGGTAACAGAGACAGCCTATCAACAACAGCCACGCCCCTCTGCACATGCTCATAGTGAGGGACTCATTTGGATCCTTGAAGAGAAAACGCGCGCACACACAAACACACACACACTCACACATGCAAATCTACCCACAAATCCTGGCCTGTCATTGCTCTCCATTGTGTGGCTGTGGATGCTTTCTCCTGGTGTGACTGCCAGCAGATGGCTACCATGGAGCTGTCAGAGACGGCCTGGGGCCCACACACACAGGGAAGGACACACTCATACAAAAGGAGTTCTATTGCATACAGAACATATGCACAGTGCCAAGTGAAGGATGCTAGTATTAGCTCTGCAGGGCTTCTCTAGGCCTGCTTCTTCTTCACCTCACTACTGTGCTCTTTTATGCCGTCAGCACACAGGAGCCTCCAATGGACTCGGGAGCCACAAGTGGCCCCAGTGACCCTCCCTCTGTAATGACTGTTTAATCTAATAAAAGAGGTGCCCTTATGCATTAGCATGCCCCAAAGGAACGTTGAATGCTTTGTGTAACCAGTTATTTTGAATTTTGCCTCAGCTTTTGAATCATTTGCATTTTTGCATTACTGTGTTTGTTAGTGCGTGTTTATGTGTATATTCCTCAGGGATCCGATGTATGTATATGGAAGGGTCAGGACTAATGGAGTCCATCATCCCAGCATAAAAGACAGCTGTGGCAGCAGGGGTCTCAACCTACAGGTGAAAGTTCAGGGCAGGGGTGAGGAGTCGGCTATAGTTACACAAGATTCCTCTAGTCCCTAATCGTAGCTCTGATGAACAGCTGTAAAAAAAGAAGGCGGGAGGGCAGTTGGAAGACATGAGGCAGCGTGTGTGGTGAAAGAAAGAAGGGAGGGGGGCAGGGTGGAAAGAGGAGAAAGGGGGGCTCTTTACCTCAGAAGTGATTCTCCTCACACAGTCATACAAGGAGGTAGAGGGAGTATTTACTGTGATCCCGAAGAAGCTGCGTTTTAGACTAGACAAGAACAACGACAACACATGATTCTCTCAAGGTTTTAAACTCCACTGTTATGCACAAAACATCCAATTGTGCTAAGAGAAGCACCTGAATGTCACTCATGTTGTCTTCTTCTTCCTCACATGCATACATAGGTTGTTGTGTCTGCAGAAAGCTGGAACTAATGACAGACTCCATCTCGTGCAAGCTCATTCTGCTGCCCCCCTGGACACACTTTACCCACCCAGCAGCAAACAGCTCAGTGTGTTCTTTCTTTCCCTTCTAACATCTCTTTTTTCTGCCTTGCTCTCCCTGGATCCCTTCTTTCTTCTCCCTCTCTTGAGACAAGACATGTTTTTGCTGTTCTCTGCTGTATATATTACCAACTGTTTATATTTTCCTGAGGCTTAAAAAACAGATATATGAGTGTAAACGCAGTTTTGGCTGACACCACATATTCACACCTTCCAGGTGCAATATAGTTTGCATGCATAGATAACAATTGATTATAAATGTAGAAGTGTTAGACCTTTGCTTTAATTTAGTTTCATTTAACATCAGTTAACACTTCTGAATTGCACACATTTTCAGGTAGCTAAAAGGGCAACATTTTTCTGCTACAAACTGAGATTGTAATAGTAGATTCAAGGGTTCGAGATTTATTTTATTGTCATAGCATTTCACATGTGAAATTTTGTGGTTTGAAATTTTGGTTCAATAAGCTTAATATTTAAGAAAGAGAAATAGATGAAGCTGAATTAAGTGCGGCTTGTGTTCAGAAGTCTAACAGCTGCAGGGTAGAAACTGTTTCTGAACCTGGTGGTCCAGCTCTGTATGCTCCTCAGCTGCCTGCCTGAGGGGAGAGGCTGCAACAATCAATGTGCAGAATGGGAGGAGTCCTTCATGGTGCGGAGCGACCTCCCCCTGCAGCTAAATGTGTAGAAGTCTGAGGTGGAGTGGTTGCTTCTTCCTACAGTCCTCTGTAGCCTTAACCGTCATCTGCACAGCGCCACACAATGATGCAGGTGCAGAGAATGCTTCCTACCACAAAGCAATAAAAGTTGTTTGGGACTCAACTCCTGAGTCACGGTCCCTGCAGCTTCTTAAGGAAATGAAGATCCTGATGTGCTTTCCTGGCAGGGTTGGCAGTCCAGGTGATGTCACTGGACAAATGGAAACCCAGGTGTCTGAAGCTAAAATCCATCTCTACAGTTGCCCCTCCAAGGAAGAGGGGATGAATGGGATCCTTGTTCCATCTGAAATCCACCACCATGTTGTCATTTTGCTGGCTTCACCTATTATCTCTGTCTCATATTATGGACAGTCCATGTTATTGCTTGAACTCCATATCCAGCTTTGCCTTCAAGTCTATAAAGTGAACCTTTGTGATGTTTATGTCACTACAGCTAACCTTATCAGTTGTCAAGGAGATCTTACCTGACACTCACAAGCAGCTGAACCCTCCATCCAGTTTAACAACACTACCAGAACGGGACAAACAAAACGAAAAAAAGCAACAAACAACAAAAACAAGCTTTTCAGTTTTACAAGGCTCAAGTTTAAATATTAAAGCGACCACATGTATAGAAACCCCTTCTAAACATTCTCCTCGATGCTTTGTATTGATTTTAGTTCATTCTGAAGTCATCTATCTGCATATCCTGTGTTGCCAAACCTCAATATGCTTTTTAACCAAAGATTTAAACTCTGGATTATTCAGAGCAAATGAAAGATATCTAATATAATTTCTGCTTTATGAGTTTACTAATCAAACAATTTCTCACTCAGCAGTTGTTTCATACAGCAAGATGGCCTTGCAGTCTCCTCTACTTGAAATTGTCTGGATATTTGTAAAAACATATGCTGAATTTCTGTAAAAAGCTTAAGAGTTCTTGATGTGTGATTTATGCAGCAGTTAACCCTAACACCCTTTTCGAGCAAAGGTTAGTCTCAGTTTTTTTTAATATATTTACCCTGCAAGAAGTATTTCTATTTATCTCATAAAACTAAGCTTTCTTTTCCTGCGGTTCCAATGAATGTGGAACTGAAGGAAGTGTTTGAAGGAATTTGATGACACATTTAAAGGCTCTGGTATGTTCTAATTTTACCAATCTAATAATGTTCAAGTAATAATTAGCAGTTTTGAATACATTTGTATTTGCTTTTACAACTGTTTTATTTTAATATGTAGGTAATAAAATAAAAGGACAGCATAAACTTCAATTTGTATGATAAAATGGCCTTCGTGCCTTAACAACTACATGTAATATTTCAATCTTAAATACATTGGTAAATGTAGTACATTGGGATTACATGTATTGTAGGGCTCCTGTTGAAAAACTAAATATTCTGGATATGAGTTAGTGAACCTTAATATGTATCTGGTTTTCATACAATTTCTTTATTCATATAATTTGTTTTACTCTTACTGTTGATTGATATACTTCTTGCTACTTTTGTCTACCTTAAAGTAGCCATTGAAGTGTAACAAAGAGTGTTGTTTATAATGTGGCCATTCGGTTTCATAGTCATCTCTTTAAATTGACCAATGTGATTTTCTCCATTCCAGCCTACTTGCTATGAAGCTTTGCCTCAAGAAAGAAACACACATGAAAAGGAAACCATTTTTATTATCAAATATATGGCTGTAAAAGCTGTATAATACACAGAAATATTGCTAATAACATTTTCTTAAGACCAATAGCATGATCTGCACTTTCTTACCAAGCAAGCTGAAACAAAGGCCCTTTTGGTAGGCGTCTAAGTACTTCCTGTTGAACACAAATGGGTCGTGATCCTGTTTCCTTTTCGATCAGTCTTTTCAGCTGTGTATGATATATGATGCTGTAATTTTGCAATTCTTGGAAGGGTAAATGATTGACATTTCAAAAAAACTAATTTGTCTTGTTAAGTGTCCCCTGTTTCTGTTTGTGGCAACAAAATCTATTTTAGTGCCGAGATATCTGTAAGCTTTTGTACCGCCACCTAGATTTAGCTGCAACTGTAGTTGCCACTAAAGAAAAAAACATAGAAACACAGAGAAAAGTGCAAGTAGTTGCACCTTAAGTACATTATAAGAGCTCTGTTCTTAAAAATAAGGCTTTCTGTGATGGATATACAAGATATGCTTGGGATATTTCTGCTATGAGGGTTTTTTGTATTTAGAAGAATAGTTTATAGTAAATTTGAAGAAATGTTTTTTTATCCAAATTACAATTAGTTTAATTTGTCTTATTTCATATTTTGTTGCACACACTCGCCCGACAGCGTAACTATATTCAAATTTAATTCTAAAACTTTCCTTACAAAACAAAAACATTCAAAAAATACATACAAATCTGAGTGACTAAAGTGCATTTTCAAATTCTGTAAGAGCAGTAAATTTCGACTGATTTATCAAATGCTTCCTTCAGCTGGGTGTGAGTTCTTACATGTTGCTGCACTGAGAAACAGTCTGAAAAATAGTAGGCTTATTTCTGCTCAGGAAGCAGAAAGAGGCCAATCGATTACACTCTCCCTCTTCCTGTTGAGGCTCTCGGTAGACGTGGATGGGAAACACTGCCTCCAGTTGTTTCCAGCTGTGTGTGTGTGTGGGTGGGTGTGTGTTTACATGTCTCGGCTTTTTTGAATGTCCATTCATGAGCAACAGCATATTTTCTCCTACTAGCATGCTGGCCATGCAAACCAGTCACATTTTTGTTTTTTCAATGTATGTATTTTGATTTATCGACATATATCCAGGTTATTTGCATCAACAGCCAACAGTTTGTAGGTTCTGCTAAAAATAGCAGATGATAACCTTACATTCTTTAGTACAGACTGAGGTGTAAATATGACTTCCATATATATATATGCAGTAGTGTTGTGTATGAGTGCTGTTCTAATGGTTAACTGTTCCGGGTCTGTATAACAATGACCTGCCTTGAAGAAGAACAAACAAACCTACAGGGGTCAATGAAGTGTTGCATATTTACTGAGTCACTACCCCCACTTCCTATTTCCAGGGTTCCCAGTGACAAAATGTTCAAGATAGCACTTCAGATTTTGTACGAAATATCCTTTGAGCTCACTTCTTAGACATCACTGTCAACCGACGTTCTGAACAAGGTTTATTTAAACCACCTACAGGGTATAAGGGGCTGCTTAATCACAGTTATAAAGTTTGCTAGAGTATTATTTTAGGCATGGAGCTGAGGCTGAATGTGCACTGGTATATTCCAGTCCTATCGATCTAATTGTGTTCAAGTTATAATTAGCAGCTTTGAATACATGAACCATTTTCAATTTTAGCAGTATTTGCTTTAACAACAATGTGTTATTTCAATATTTAGATAATAAATTAAAAGGGCAGTATAAAGTTCAATTTGTATGATAAATTGGCCTAGTATGCCTTAACAACTACATGTATTTTTTTATATTTATTACATTGGTACATATAGTACATTGGGATTATATGTACTTGTAGGAATCCTGTTGACAAACTATTTAAATATTCTGGATATGAGTGCTGTATGCAATTAATGTACCTTATGATATATTTGGTTTTCATAATATTCATAATCATTCTTTATATAATTTATTTTAATCTTGAAGTTGATTGATATACTTTTTGCTAATTTTGTCTAATTTAAAATAGACGTAGAGCTGAGGCTGAGCCAAGGTCATGTCCACTATCATTTATAGAATTATCTTGAAATCAAACCCCCTGTAATCCATTGTGAAGTAGTTTGTGTTTTTTTTTTTTTGTTATTTAGGAATGGTTTGCCAAGCGAAAAAAGAGAATTTTTATTATTTGCTCCACTTTTTAGCTTTCAGGCTAGTATCTGTTGCCTGTGCGTTCAAATAATAAACTTTATAAGGCTCAGCTAGCTTTTAAAATATATCTGTCTGAAGATAGCTGATAGGATAAGTGTTGCATGTGTGGATACTGGTAAATAAATAAATGTTGATGTGTCATTGTCTATCTATCTAACAAACACTGAATCAGCCCTTGTTGCAAAGATTATTTCTAAAGAGCCTTTTTGTGCTTCTGCCCTTGACTGACCCAAAAGTGACCTTTGTTTGGCCACTGGGCCTCCTCTGAGCTATTGTAGTGGCCTCTTCCTTTGTTGGGAGTGTGCACACAGAGTATGTGCGTGCATGTGTCGATGGTGTAATCTGTGTTCCAGGTTAGAACGGTTGCATGGTTCATTCAGGCAGAAAAAAACAAGACATGGAAGCCTCGGGGTTGGTAGAGGAAGGAGGGAGGAAGGTGGCAGGACAACTGAAAGAGTAAAAACCAAAGAGAAATTGACAAAGAGTAGCAAAGCTCTTTTTAACTTGGTCTCTTTGCGAGAGAGATGTCAGTCTGTGTCAGTTCGCTCCACTAACCAGCCTGTAGCATGAGAAACAGATCACTACTCCTCCTGCTCACACTTTCTTGCTTCTCTTCTTGCTACACTATCTCTCCGCTTCCTTCTCTCGTATCTTTGGGTGATAGCTTTTCTGCCTCAGAAAGCAGAAACACTCAGCTTAGGGGAAAGCGACAAGACTAAGTTAGAGACCAAACAGCGAACCCAGCATCTCTAAAAGGCATGCAATGTGCAATGCAGGTCTTCTCCTGATTGCTTTATGGGTGAATGAGGACAGGCTGCTCCAAATGCTGCAGAGACTAAGGCCCTGAAGGCAGGGCCCTGCTGCCAGCTCGGCTCCAGCGTTCTCCTCTGTGCTGCGAGGAGGGCAGCTAACAGCTCTTCAAACACAGACGGGATCAGATCTTCAAATCCCCTGGAAATGTCAGCCACGTTTGAGGAAATGTCAGCAGAGCCGAGAACACACACAAACACCTATCGACCAGAGGAGACACGCACACGGGCAGTCGCAGCCAACACCATGAAAGAAGAGCACTGAGATATAAGGCAGCCATTCCCTGTGGGTAAAACTCAGTCTCATGTCCTTCATTTTTTAGAAAGCCCAAGGGAGAACCTTTGTTTTCTGCTGGTTGTTCACATAAATGCTGAGCTTCTAATCTCTAGCATTTTCCCATGAATAAACATATGCTTTGGTGCTAGCGCACATCAAATAATGCAACACAGAAAGGAAATACATGGCAATGCCAGTCATTGCGAGACTACAAAGATTAGATTTCAATGAACACAACAACACAATGTAAGATGTCTGCAAAAAAAAAAAACAAACACAACTTAACTATTTTGCAAAATGACAATAATGATAATACAGTAATCTCTAATGTATCCCAAAACATGATAGTTAATGCTTTGTTGTCTTAGATGTAAATTCAAAAATAGAATTTGAAATCTAAATGTACACTCATCATACTATTATGCATACACCCCATGTTAAAATGTCAGAGCAGTACACACTGCCCTAAACAAATATAGTTAAAAAATCAACCTTCTCACACATTTCATGCTATAGCGCTAAGTTCAGCTAAACCACGCCATCAATATTTTCTAGAGATAAGGGTTCAGAGATACCATAAATATTGCACATATTGCTCCATTGTATTTGAATGCAAGAATGTGATTGCATATTCTCATATTACACCATTCAGATGCTCTGTATGCTGATGAATATACATTTACATCAGCATATTTAATACTTGAATGAATTTACCAATAACCTTTTAACCTGGTGGGGAGAAACATTGGCTGAGCATAAAACTTTTATTCCAGCATGTGTGTGTTTATTTACTCTTCGGTTGTTTATGAACATTTATTATCTAGTTTATTACAAAGAAAAGTACATTTCTGGTATTACCTTCTGCCATAAAACAAAAATATTGAACACCATGTGAAAATATAGTGAATCAAACATCCTTAAACATAGATCTTTAGATGATCTCATCTTCAGCCTGTTACATCATGCTGGGGTTGTATTGATCTCTTCTCACTCCCGCTGACTAACTTATCGACATCCTCAAGTGTATTTCCTGTCTGGCCTGTCAGCAGTGTTTATGGATGGTGTTCCTCCCCGGTGACACAGTCCCTTTCACCCCCCCACCCACATACACAAACACACACTCAAAAGAGGCTTTGTCCTCGCGCAAACTGGAAGTCTTCCCTCAAGATTATGTCCATCATAAGATAAAAGCAATAACACGCACATCGGTGTTCACCTCCACTTCTACTTATTGATGTATTGCCTGATCCTGTCCACCTCCTTAATGAATCTGGCAGCTGCTGACCTAAAGGTCCTATGGAAATATCAAGGGCTCTATACCTGAAAGCTCCTATGTGAGGTGAAAAGGAAATTATTTGAAGACATATGCTGTTTTGACTTATGCGCTTATCTATTGCTCTATCACTCCTTGGAAGTGACACTGAGTCTAAAACTGGACGTATGTGAGCAAGATGGTGTCAAAACTGTTTTAAGCAGCTGACATATAAAATATTGGTTAAAGGAAGCTGTGAGTGGCTGGTTTGAGAAGGCAGCATAGAAGACAGAAACCTTCTATCATACGAACACAGAGCCGATTCACATATTACTGCTGAAACCTGCAGGTTGTCTTAATGTCTGTACATTCCAATCAAGGTCAGGACTCAACTGCTAATGTCTTGTGATCATCTATGGGCACACACAGTTCTCCACACTGTTGTTTGATTCCTGCTGGCTGCCTCCTTCCTTGTAGTGCAACATCATCTATTACCAGCTTCCTCCTTAGTGATTAGGGAAGATAATGCTGAACTGTGGAATTAACCTCAATTAGTACCACCTCTGTAGATCTTTCTCATTTCACCTCATGACTCCTACTCTGCATCTCAAATGTCCCTGGTCAATTTCTGGTCTATTCAGAGAGCATTTATCAGTTGGAATCTGCAATAAAATCTTAATAAGGTTTAAAAAGGAGTAATAAGGCTTTAGTTTTGTGTTGTTTTCTTTATACGAAGGATAATATCATACATTTAGCTGTTATACATGGATCAGCTGGATTGAGAAATACATTTTATATAATTTTACATGATACAATGAAACATTTGGGATCATTTCTTTTTTTAGCTGCATCTGTTTCAGATAGAAATTGTTAGAATGTGTTCATTAGTAAATATTTTTTAGGAATACTGTAATTCGATAAGTGGGCTGGAAGATGGTATGGTGTACAACATGCTTATTGCTATTAAACTTTCTCACATCTTTACATTAATCATGGACAGAGAATATTAATTGTCTAATGCATTAAGAATATGTAGAACTATGTATAATAATAATACTAGTTTTAGTTTTTAAAAATTTTTAATTTCAAAATGTACATAGTTGCATACAAAATTATTATTGAAGTTTTAGGAAAATTAATTAATTTGCCTGGACTGCTCAGTAGGTCAGAATTCGTCTTTTTAATGCCCAGGTACTAAATGTAATTACTAAATGGTATGTTTTATGTTTGATTTAATTAAATACTAGTGATTAATAAACCACTCTTCATGCATGCATCATTTTTACTAAAATGCATAACACTAAGAATGTTTTTTTTTTTTTTACTGCTGTAAGCTGAACTCATTTGAGGTGTGATTGATCTTATATTTTGGTTCAGATTAGCTTACAATAATGGCATATAAACAATCCTGATTAAGCTGTTTCAAACTATCCACAGCTAAAGTCCAGCGATCTTTTTTTTAATTGCTGCCGGTCAGTTGAGGTGACTAAACAGAGCCCCCTTTGTGTGCGTTTCCTGCTGGCATACAAGATTGTGTAGAACTGTTTAATCTTGAGTTGTGACCATTAGAAAATGTATGCAGAAATTTCAAAAAGATTTTTTTTTTCAAAACTGCATATCTAAACATAATTGATAAAAAAAAATGTAAGGTCCTCGCAAATAATACATTGACCACATGGTAGACCGAAAGGAACTGGGAAAAATAAAGCACATTTTTGTTTCCTTGGATTCCTGTAGCGTTTAGAGAAGAACAGCAGAGTCTTAAATTCATTCATTACATAGATGTGTTTACAATAGTAAAAACTAAGTTTCTCTGGGTGCTTTAAATAGGTTCCTGTTTGCAGAATCACTTGCTAAGTAGCAAATTAGCATGCTTCCATTAACAGTTAGCTCAAAGAACCACTGTGTTGATGGTAATGCATCTGTTGTGATTCTCACTTTCTTTCGTAGACAAAGGGTGACTGCTTCATTCTCTTAACAACTCCATGCAAAGCCTTACATGTTATACCACTTGTAAAATCGAATGGATTCTTAGGAGTCATTTGATGCATTAGATATGTATATGATTTCAAGTCTCAAACGTGTTACTCTCCACCATCTGTTTTGATGATTTATGAATACATTTTCTCAGCTCAGTTTTCTTGCCACTCTTTTGTCTCAAGTTTAATGCCAATCATGTGACAGTTTCATCAAAAAAAGAAACAGGAAAAATAAGTGACTAAAAGAGCAGAGCAAAAGGTTAGGAATTGTTAGCAGGTTTGTGGGGCACTTTTCATGTAGCACTGGAAATCCCCTGGGTCAGACATGACTACTTGGAAGTTTTTTAATTTTTGTTCACACATAAGGGTGCACATTGAAGAGGCACACCCAGCTTGTCAAGTGAGAAAGATAAACAATGAAATTCAATGAAGGGTAAAAGGGAATAAGTCCCATCACTTGTCTTCCTTATAATCGGTAGTCACACAAGAATCAGATTAATTCTGTGCCACAGCAATTACAGACAGTCCGTAGAAGAAGTGAATCGTTACCTTGAACAATGGGTGAGTTTACAGTTAAGTGGGGTCTCTTTAAATGGTTTTTAACTGCTGGTCCTGCTGTAAGGCAGCTGTCTGGGCTTGAATTGAGGGCAGGTGGGCAGGTCTGAAAGAGGCAGTTAAAAAAAAAAAAAGTAAAATTCTCACGGCCAGTTGGTGAATTTACATACAGGCCAACAGCCGAATTACTTGTGGCTTTTTGTGTCATACTGTAGTCATGTTTGTGGGTTTTGTCAGCTTATATAACTGTAGGATAAGGCATTAGTGCACATTTCAGCTCAGAAACACCTGGAATATTATGAATACAGGCACAGCAACAAAAACAAAACAGCAAAAAACAGCTCCATTCTCCCTCAGCTTTCCAAGAGAAGCAAATTACAAATGTGTGTGGGTTTTATTTTTAGCAGAGTGTCTTTAGGAGATGAAGGGGAGTCTTGTCAGTCTATAAGGCCTTCCTCTGTTGGTTTGTTCGGTGTCTGACTCTTGCTGGGAGCTATGTATATTTCATAAGCCTAGGTTTCCTTTTTGTCTTAAGATATGATGCACCTCCACTGCCTGTCTCTCTACTGCTAGTCAGTGGGCCATCACAGACTTTTTTTTAATCTACCCCACTCTCTTCATCCTGACAGCCACCCTCTGCTGCTTCCCCCTCTGCTTTTCATGGTCAGCTTGTCTCTGTCGTAATGTCTCATCTCTCTTTACTCCTTCAGCTGTGGAGCGTAGTGGAGTGGAGCACATCCAAAGCGACTGGCTCTGTCTTCTCTCAGTGTCTCTCTCCATCTTTGATTCTGTCTGTCTGACTGTTTTGCAGCCTTGTTACTTGAGGGAAGGGGCACTTTTTCACCCAGAGCTGCATCCCCCTTCAGTTGTTTTCTTTTTATAGCAGAAATTAGAGTGTTGTGACAGTAGCTAAAAATGGGAACACAGCTGACAAAATAAATCTGCAATTAATGTCTATATTTGCAACATCAGACTCTATTTATGGTGAGAGGTTGTTTTTTTTTAATAGCTTTGCTAGTTCAGCCCCAATAATTCTTGAAGTTTACAGAATCCCATTTGGGTTATTTTGCAAAATGGCTCCATTTTAAACCCATTTGTCTTCCATTGCTAATGGCTTGCTTTTCTTCTTTTGGGTCACATGCAACAAATCTTGGTTCATACAAAATGCTGCAAAATTTATTTGTCACAATACAGTTTGTACAGTTAAAAGTTCAATTTAGTTATTGAAATAAACAAATCCATTTGAAAATGCATGCATCATTTCCAATTTGAAAATATATTCTGAGAAAACTTTAATTATATGTTTCTTACATAACCCAGATAAAACAGATCTAATTGCAAAGATTTGTTGGTTGTGTTTTAGCAACACCAAGAACTGTGACACCAACAGTAAGATGTTTAGAAAGCTGCAAAAAAATATCCTGATCTAAAGAAATTCGAAAGCAGATTAGGAAAAACGTATTGAAATCCAGCAGTCCAGAAAGGATTTTAGCCCTTTTAACACTTTTATGCACCAGCAAACCACAATGATTTCAGTTATCCTCCAATGAGAAAAAAATCCAATCAAAACTACTTCAATAACATGTTATGATTCATTCAGGGAGTCACAGATGAAGCCAGAACATCTAAAACACTGCAGGCATCACTTGGCCCACTTAAAATCAACAGTAAACAAGAGAATTTACAGAACTGGTTTCTGTTGAAGATAACCAGGGTCAAGACTACTGCTTAACAAAAAAAACAAAAAAAAGCAACAAGACCTGTAAGAAATATTCAGCTGACTAAATTGACAACAGCAAAACTTTATGGAAAGTATGCTTTTTGTAGCTGTCATGAAATTAGCAGCATTTCAGGGAAAGAACCCCATACACACAGTCAAACATGGTGGTAGAAGTGTAACAGTCTGGGGTTTGTTTTCCTCCATATAACCTTAACCAAACAATAAACTCAGTTATCTGCCAAAGAGTCTCAAAGGACAGTGTCCAGTCAATTTATGACCTTAACCTCAGGTGCTCAAGTAACCCCCCTAATGACCAAACTAAATAAAATCATTTAATTAAAGATTTAAATAAACCCCATAAACAGTGGCCTTAAATCTGATTGGGGTAGCATGGTACCATCTGAAAAGGTCAGAGTGACTAGATTAAAACAAATGTGCAAAAAATAAGAGCATAAGTGCAAAAAACCCCACTAATTTCCAGTTGACACTGGGTTTTGCTATCAAAGATGACACAATCAGTTATTAGGTTCAGGAAGCCTTAATATAGTAGTAAACTTTGGGCCAGATTGGTTTGGGTAGATTTTGCTTTTAAGAATAAAACGACACATGAAAAATATACTTGGATTTACTTACTTTTATTGTGTGGCTTGAACCTTTGGTTGACGGTATGATGCATTTATGTTTAACGGAAACAAAATATTTTATATATTTTGTCTAACAAAAAGGAATAATAGCAGAAATAGTAAAGCTGCTGACATCAGTGTCTGTGGATTACTGTTTGACCATCAGCAAAATCAGATGAAGTAGTGGATGAGAAAGACAGCAAACAGATAGCTTTAAATGCAAAAAAAACAGATTGTAACAGATGTGTTAAAATAATTTCTACTTTAATACATTTTATTCATTTGTTGCTGAGTAGTCCTTTAAAGTAGCAGAATTCCAGACTACTAATTAACTTTAACACCATATAAGTGTTTAATGTTGCTAACAAACAATTAACATACATAATAATTTTTTATTTTATTACAATAAGCCGAATAAACTAATCATAAGGAATGTTTTATCTTGGATTAAATGATTTTTCTTTGGACATGGTAAATGGTATTTTATGCAATCAAAAGATCTACAGTTGATTTGAAGATAAAGGGAAAAAAAGGCCCTTGTTACAGATTGACCCTTTTGGTAATTTTTGCTTCTTTTTATTTCAGGCCGGTTCTTTGATCGATAGCGCTAGAGCCACTAAAGAAGCGGACTCAGGGTCTTCACATCCTGCAGGGGACCGCGCTCCTTCTTGCCCTGTGACCTCAGAGTCAAAGAAAGGAGAGGGACAACTTCCCAGTAAGTGTTATAGCCCTAATGGCTGCTGTTCTTCACTAACTTCTTTCTATTTCTATATTTGGAGTTTTTTCCAAAAAAAATTACTGATGCACAAAACAAAATAAAAAGATCAAGGCTGTTTTGTGGATGATTTGATGCACGTTAGAACTATATTTGCCATAGAGAAGGAATACACATACTATGGATGTGAATTTTTACTTGAATCACTGGCTGACGGTCCATATGGCCCAAACGTTTTGATGTAAGCAATGTCACACTAATAATGAAAACATAAGGAAGATGCAGGCTAATTTTGTAAATCACCCTCCTTTTAACGTCTGGATCTGAGTAGTTGATCAAGTTCCAAATGATCCACTGCTACGTGAATTCTTCCGTTCAGCTAACACATGGCTCCATCTGCCTACATCCAGTTAGCATGCCTGACTGTTGACCTAGACAGGAAGTTGATTACCTAGGTCCTAAATTCATCAGTATTAAATGATCCATTTTGTCTTAATGATATGTTTGGTCTTTTTTAGGTAAATCTGTGAAAAGTACTATAATAACTATGTTCTCCACTCTGTTGATATGTGCTCATCTTATCCTCTCAGTTATTTTAAGGTGTGTTCCCTGTTGACTCAGCATGTTTAGTTTATGTGATCTAAAGTTGGGATTTTCCCAACATTCAACCCCAGTGGCAGTTCTAATAGCCTCACCTTCCATTCTGTACTGACCTCAGGCTTTTTAGAAATGTTATTATGATTCAACCTAAGAGAGAAGTGCCTGGAGCCATGTATCCGTAGAGACCCAGACGGGTCGATGAGAGGTGAAACTGCATGATTCGGACCTAAAGCAGAGCGCTCTTCTAGACCCTATTGACTGGAGTTACTGAGGTTGGGTGATCTTAAGGTCTCATTCCTAGGTATTGCAGTTTTGAGTGCTTGTTTCCTGGTATACTGATGTGTCTTTAATATGTAATGTGTGGCTGTGAATGAGTGTTGTTTATTTGTGCTAGTTTGTTAGTAGCAGGTAGATATTAGTTGATTGATAGTAAATTAGATTCTTATTAATTTAAAATTTTCTGATTTTCATTTATTTGTTTCAGATTTGTAAAAGCTGCTAGGTTGGTTGTTATTCATGAATGTCACTTCATTTACTGTTTATCTATGTGATTCTGAAGACAAACAACCTACAACAGAGACATTTACATTGCTTTACTTTGCACACTTTGTGTTTAACCCTGTCTTGTTAGAACCTGTTCATTGTTGCAGTAATTTTGAAACAGATTCAGAATTATGCTGAGAAACTTTAGTTCTAATCACCTTGACAGATTATATGCAGTCTAAACAAAATGGTTCCCTAATTTAATACTTTCCTGACCCTACTGTATGGTAGCACAATATGTTTTGAGTCTCCAAAGAGAAATTAGGTCTTAAAATTCTTATGCACTTCAAAATAAAAGTCACAAATGATAGTTTTTGGTGTTGTATCTTAGTCTTGTGCTGTCATAACCAATTAGCCAGACTCCACCCATTCTATATAATTTCAACAACACCTGGTGCTTCCTCAAACAACCAATGCAAACGCAATATTTTAACACAAGTCTGGTTTTGATCAGTTAACCTTTAAAGATCAGAATAACAGATTTATTGGGGTTTAACACAAAGCTATATTTAATGTAAAATATATGTAAGTTTTAGCAAAATTAACCCACATTGCAATGCTTTTGTATTCAACTTGGTAGTTTAAACACGTGGTTCTTTGTACATTTTCGCATGAAGGAAGCTGCAAATGCAGTGGATTTTCAAAGTCACAAGAGCTGATAGTGTCCTCATATCGGGGCTACTGGATGTCATAGTATCATACCTTATTCTCTCTTTCTTTTGTATAAAGTTTTATTTCTTTTCTCCACCATTTGGTTTTCACTTTGCTGCTCCAACTCTTTTGTGCACCGCTCTTATGCTCAGGCCTCATCTTCTCTTTTCTCTAAGGCTATTTCTGTTTAGCCATGAGGGCCCCCCTGTCGTTCACAGAAACTCATCTCAACTCCCTTTCCAGCAGATCCCTCACATGTACTCACACGCACACACACACGCAAACACATCTATGCACACCAACCCACACTCATAGGGGCACTCTTGCACAACCACAAAGATGCTTGATTAAACAGTCATGACAAAGGGGCCACCCCACATTAACAGACACACAGGCATAACACTGAACGATCCTCCCAGTGGTCCATTGTGGATTTGAAATGGGTTTTTCATGAGTTATTTAACTGTTCTCCATCATGAATGTTGCGCTGCAGCTTCCACCGACATGACACGGCCCATTTCCTCCGCTCAGGCGAGAAACATGGCATAAAGTATGGCTGTGGAGCTTGCACAAATTGTAATAAAGAAGTACAGCATCAAAAATGTGTAGGTTTATATAATTTAGTCTGTGTGTAGTGAACCTTTAAGTTCATCATCATGTCTGATATATGTTGAAAAGTAAAAAACGTTTTTTTTCCAAAATGACTTGACATGTTTTTTGTCATTTATGAGGTTTTGTATCATAGACACAAACAGATTTGCTCAACTTCTCTGCAGCAAGCTCAAAAAAGTAACTTAACCCCTCTCTTATTTGTTTAAAAGTAAAGCTGGGCTCTACTGACTACATATGAACTTATACTCAGTGGGGTATTTATGAGGAACTCCTGTAAATTGCTTAACTTAAATTGGAAATTTACCAACATGACAGCAACTCATTAAGAAATCTGGCGAAAGCAGCAAGCTCTGGCCTCTGGGTGATTTGTAAAGCCTGGGCCCATCCTGGCTGTCTCTGGGAAATATTTTACTGGCAAATCTTGGGCTCTTTAGAATCTGGGCATCATTTAACACCATGGCCTACTCAGGTATTGTTGCTAACCATGTCTGTTTTTACCAGAGTTGCTGTGTTTTCATCCAACTGAAATGCAAATTTTAAGCAAACTTTTAAAAGTACAACAAAAAGGAAATGTAAATTTGCAGGGTTTCCATTTGGCTTAATGCGTATTAACCAAGCGACGCAAGTGTAATGTTATCAAACGTCATTGTCTAAAGTACGTCGTCACGCATGGGTGTAATAAAGAGGAAGTGGAGGCTGACCACAGATCAGTAATGGAGGAAAGTTTTAATGAATTTATTGCTATTGGGCAAAATGTTCTTATGTTAACATGTCAGCTAGCAATGGCAAGGTTGCTTCCAACCATATCTATACGCATAATAGGAAGATCTCGGAAGAGAAAAGGAAAGGAGTTCATTCAAATAGTGCCATTTTCATCTAGCTTTTCTGATGTGATACTTTAAAATGTACATAAGAAAAAGCTTTTTTTTTTTTGAGCTTTTTACAGCACTAGTGGCTCATTTTTCTGACAGTAGGCTGACAGGAAAGGGGGTATGAGAGAGGGGGAGAGACATGCGGGACAAGGACCGCAAACCGGATTCAAACCTGGGTCACCAGCGTCAAGGACCAAGGCCTCCATACATGGGTCGTGCGCGCTAACCACTGCGCCACCTGCACGCCCACGTAAGAAAAAGCTGATGGAAACATGCGTTTGTGTTTCCTTTTACTTAGTGGTACTTTAAAAATTACATTGTATCATGTCACACTTAAATTATCTTTGCCTTTTTTCTCAAATATATGGATGAGTTTAAGGTCCTTTAATGTCCATTACAATTAATGCTTTAAATATAGCTTCTTTATGCTAAATTAGAGGGCTGCATAAAGGAAAATATCTGCAGCAAGTGCATGATGCACTCCTTTATGTGCAGACAAAAATCTCAGAAGAGGTTTCCAACCCTTTATTACAACTATGGCAAGAATTTTGGGTAAAAAAAGTGTCCAACCTGGTATTATTAAAGTTGTTTTTAGGTTGTATTGTTAATAATGTATGGCAAGGAACGTTGTACCAGTTTGATGTTCACTTTCTGCCTTCACATCAAGCTTTTTATTCTTTTTATTTCAACATATCAACATCATCTGCATGTTTGTGGCTTGGCAGACAAATTACACATGCTCAATATGTTATTGTCCTGAGTGTGTTTTCTGATTGCAGTGGCACAGCTGGACGTGGTAGACTTGGCAATGTTAACTGCTTGGATGCTGGCCAATTTGACACAATTGCAATTACCCACTGTGGGAGCATGCAAAACCAGTGAAGCTGGGGTTCAGGTGAAGGCTGGGGCACGCTGAGAAGGATGTTTCATAATGTCTGGCAGCCCACATCTGGGATGAGTGGTGGTCTCTGTTGATTTAAGAGTTTTGGTAAAAACATTATATCAAAAAACTAGCAGCATGGATAATAGTGAGTTTAGTCATGCTACAGGAAAGCCTGCAGTGCACATGTGAAACCTTCTTTTTATTTTGGGAAAAGAGAAGAGCAGCAACTGGATTCACTGAAAACAATCAACTAAAGATACATGTAGTGTGAGAGCAGGCAAAAAATGTTTTTATCTTTCAGGGTAAGACTAGTGGCTGAGGACACATAGTTAAGAATGCCACTGCTTGATCCTCCTCATATGCTCCTGTCTTTTTCTTCTTTCCTTTTGTCCCCATCAGAGGGGAAGGAAGGGTGGGTTAGCCTCCGGTGACAGTGACGTGTCTGTGTCGCCTTTCTGAAGTGCAGCAGATGGAGAGCCTGTTTTTGTGTGTGAGATAGATTAAAATGCTGCCTAAGAAACATACCAAGTCTCTTTGCATCATCACACTTGGTTCAGCATCACTTAGCTACCCTCTTCTCTAAACCAGCTGAACCGGCACTCAGGGGGGCACCTTTTTTGTAACACGTTTCAGCAAGAACCCCAACCAACAATTGCTAATTAACAGTGTCCCCGTTGTCTTTTACGGGTTACATTTCCTTTTAAGGGGCATGGATGCTGGCTGACCTGTGTGGCATGGTCTTTATTTATCTGTTGGAGTGACTTAGTAATGTACTGATCACAGGATTTTTGAAAAGAAGACCTCTGTTCTGCTGTGTGGCGCCAGTCCGGGCGCGCATGTGAAAATTAGTCAGGAGACAGCGGGTTTGGCCTTGGGCCACAGTTATTCGCCACTCATGGGGTGGGCATGGGCTTATGCCTTGACTCAATCACTCACTTTGTTTGTATTTGTATTTTATGTGTTTGTTTGAGCACGTGTGTGTGTGTGTGGGTATGTGGGTGTGTGTGTGTGTGTGTGTGTGTGGGTGTGTGTGTGTGTGTGTGTGCGTCATGTGTCTGGGATTCTCCTATGGTCACACTGACCTTATTGTGCAGTCACTCCTGGTTGATTTGTCCCTTCTCCAACACATTCCTCTCTTAGTAAGGCTACGAAAAAGACTATTAACCCCTCTCTCTCCACTTCAGTCCCCATATCTTTCTTTTTTTCTCTTTCTCTGCTTTTAACACTTTCTCTCATCTCACATCCACATGAGTTTGATTTAGCAACTGTGATTTAAGCCTTGGAACCTGGGAGAGTACACTTACAGAGAGACCTATAGATTCACAGCCAGTAGAGCATGTCATTACTTGGCCATAGCTCATCACTAGATACATCAGCAAGCTGGAGCTCTAATCGATGCGAGCTGTCGGCATTCAGGAAGTAATAAACTTTTCATCATTTCATCCCATTTATTAATTTCTACTCATGTTTTGCATAAATCACAGTAAAAAATGACAGAACAAAGCATTTGAGAGTGAGTTCTTCTTTGTACCGACTGCACATTTTAAGGCAGCGTTTAGAGAGTTATCAATGCTCAAGTCCTGCTTCCTGAACTCGTGTTGCATCTGTTGAATGACCTTAAAAGTGAGGTCAAAATCATTATGAGCCTTCCTGGGAAATAAAGAGTATCTAGTTTTGGCCTCAGCAGAGCTCTTGGGATCATCTTAGGACATCTTGGGATCCACTAAATTGTGGCATTTTCTTGTGAGACACTAAGAACAACTTACCTCCCATTTGCAAAGAGAAACTCAACATAATTGTACTGAGACCAATTAGTGCTGGGGGTGATCAGACCAAGCCTGATGTACCAGATGTTTTCATGCTGAACCATCTGGGAAACTTGTTATTGTAAAATTTCTGGAAAAGCTTCTTTTACAGGTGATTGGATAAACCATCTATCACGGTCTGCATTAAGCAAACAGCAGCAAAACAGTTTGATGATCCAGAAACTTGTTTTAAAATGAATCTCTTGCAAAAGCTAGTTGGAGGAAGAATACATGACAAACAAGAAAAGGGGCTTCTGTTTGCTCATTAGCCTTCATAGAAAGAGATTCACTGTTAAATAAACATATTATTTACAAATTAACTGACTCTATAGTTACTTGTATTAGTTGCTAAGTAGCCTATATTTATCCAAAACTACACAAAAAAATGTTTTTTTAACATATTTTTTAATCTTTTTTAAACAGCGAATGTCTATGTAAAATGTTTAAAGTTGGCTTAGATCCGGGGGTATTGCTCAGTGCGGAACATGAAGGTCAGACTGGAGACATGTCTCAGCAGGATCTCTGACAGGGATCAGTGTGTAGGAAGAAGCCCCCTGACTCTGACCTTTGACACCTCTTTTAGCAGAAAACAGGTGTTCCAACAGGATAACTGCTTGCAAAGTGATAACTGGCAGCAATTAATGGTACGGTAGAGAGAAGAAACTGAACAAACCTTGTGTTACCTTGATGTTTTGGATTATGTAGATTACTTATAAAGCCTTATAAGTGTGGCTTAAGTTTTCCTCTGCTTTTTAAGGTGTTACGTCCTTGATCAACCCATCTTTGCACCCCTCACTCTTATGACTTCTTTTCTTCTCCCCATCCTGCCTCCTTGTCACCACCCTCATTCCTGCTTTGCTGCTTCCATATCTCTCTCCTTCGCCTCCCTTTAAACCGTCCTCCACTGTCAGGCAACTCAGCCGAGACTAAGTGCTTTTCTGTGTCTCACTGCAGGTGGGACTGTAATAAAGCTTGTCAGCAGGAGACATGGGTCGCGCTGTCACATGCTCTTTGCCTCCCCTCTTTAACTACCTCTTCCATCTCCTTCCATTGCCTGACCTCCCACCACCGTTCTCCTCCAGGACCCTACGCTTTCATTTTTGTTCTTACATTTTTGGTCCCTTTCTTCTCCATTTTGTCCTGCTCTTACTCGACATCATGCTCCTTGACTTGTGTCTCGTGCCCCCGTAGCTCTCTGGTTTCCTTGCCAACGGCACTTTCAGGATAGTGATGAAGAAAAGCAGCAACAGGAGACACTTGTCTGTACGTAACGTGCGTGCACAGAAGCACATAGTTGCAGATACACAAGCAATGCATGTAAATGACCCCAGGTGAGCTTACATTGTTTGTCCAGCTGCTCCTCTTTACACCAGCTTGTGTTCTATAGTAAAGCAGCAGTTTAAATGGAAATCAGCTTTCTCCACACAAAACAGTTCTTTCTCTTTTTAAAGCCATGCACTGCATGTCCTTATGTTTGTGCTGTTGTGTGTGCTTGTTATATTATGTTATGTGTGTGCTTGTTGCAGCCCTCCCACAGCTTTGGAAGGTAACAGCTTATATTTGCATGTCAGTTTCTCAGACCAGTTTGTATGATACAGCTTTGCATTGTCTCTCTGCTTGTTGCCACAGGATGGCAATACTGAGCCCTGAGGGAACCTTCATCTAGAAGCACCATTTATTTACACACATATCTTTTACACTCACATACACAAACACACACAGCTCTCGTTAGTCCATGTTAGCCTGGGCTTGTGTAAGGTGACAGAGCGTTGTGAATAATTTAGTTCTGGCCATGTTAATGGCTGACAGCTAACGCAGCATTTCTCCTCTGCAGTCGGCCCATTAATAGTACATTCAGTTTCACTCTCTCTCTTTCTTCTACTTTTCACTTTTTATCTTGTTGACATCTATAGATTTTTTTTATCAATTATGTCTCTTTTAACAACATACCTCTTATAAAACATTCAATGACTAGGCTACTGTTTAAGTATCGCATAGAAATGTTCCTTTTAAGAAATATATTTTTTCTGAACTTTACATATTTAACAGCTGAACATTATTAAACAAGAAGAGAGAAAAATAATATTTTTCTTGTCTCTTCTACTTACCAAATCCATTTATTGTCTGAGATCATCTTTTGGATTTTTTTTTTGAAAAATCTATTTTTGTTAAACCTTCCAGCCATGTGTTTAGTGTTGTTCTCCATGAAGGTGAACCTCTGCCTTGGTCTGAAGTCTTTTGAAGCTTAATCAGCTTTTTTTCTTACATTATCATCTGTTAAGCTCATTTCTTTCCCATAACCTCTGCTTAGCTTTCATTCATCCCCACAGTATGATGCTGCCACCACCATATGTCATTATGGCCGTGATGTGTTCAGTCTCTGGCGCAGGTATAGTAGTTGAAGAAATGGAGTTTTGCTGTGGTGTCAAATAGATACTTTATTAATGTACTTAAGTTACTTATTCAGTGTCTAAACTTATTTTTTTTTATTTTATTTATATTTTGAAACCAAAATGATCCACTCCCCTCTTTTATTAGAACTTAAATATACATGTTGACTATGTTATAAGTTCTGTTTTAACTTTGATGATATTTAAAACTTAATGTTGTAAAATATTCAACTGCATATACACTACTTCTGTTCAGTTCAAGCTGCCTAATATTTTAATTTAGAACAAAACTAAACAGAGTCATTGTTATTTATGTTATTTAGGCCTATTTTATTGTTGACAAAGTCTCCCCGTTCTGCGCAGTGGACCTGAGCAGCTTCTCTCAAATGTCTTCTGTTGCCTTTCTGATTATTTCTGTATCAGGTTGGCTGGACAGTTCTTGGTGGGTTAATAATTGTGTTAAACTTTATCCCTTTTCAGATGCTTGTCCAACAATGTTCAAATTGCTAATGCAAAAAATTGGATACTATTTTTTTTTAACACACCAACATCCAGAGACCTGAGGTACTCCACTTGAAGGTTTGCCATGTGGACTTATTTTAGCCACCTCTGTAACATCGGCCTGGAAGATGACCCCAAGCATCCTGATAGATAGAAGGAGACAGGATCCTTTCTGACAATGTTAGCAAAGCACTGCTTCCCCTTCGGCAGACACCAGACAGTTTGCCGGAGTTGCATTGTTTAATTACTTAAAATTAGTATTTAGTTCTCTTACAGACATGTTTTTTATAGAAACAGTCGTTTTCCTCAACTAGCCTGAAACACAGGATGGTTTTTTCCACTGAACTACTCAGAATGTTATTGGAAATGATTTGGAACAGGGCCACTACCTTCAGATATCACTAAGCATTTGATTAGACAGACCATCTGTCTGTAACTGTCATAGGCAAGTTTTGGCCATTTAGAAAAAGAGAGTGGATTCAAAAAAATCTATCTATCTATCTATCTATCTATCTATCTATCTATCTATCTATCTATCTGTCTGTCTGTCTGTCTGTCTGTCTGTCTGTCTGTCTGTCTGTCTGTCTGTCCGTCCGTCCGTCCGTCCCTCCGTCCGTCCGTCCGTCCGTCCGTCCGTCCGTCCGTCCGTCCGTCCGTCCGTCCGTCCGTCCGTAAATTTGAATATGATTAGAAAAAAAGAAAGATTATCCATTTTTATTGTATATCTTTTGGAGGCCTAAAACACTCAAAAAAAACCTTATTTTTATAGCCTAATTAGTAAAAACTGTGCTAATCCTCTTTTTTTCCACAGGCCTCAGTGGACATGCCAGAGAGTCACAGGTTTCCGATCCCTGCCCTAGGTCATCACTCCATCTTATCATCTCTAACCCTACTGTCCTGATTTTTTTTATCAGTCATTTACAGATACACAGAAAAACATGTGTTTTGTGTGAGTGTGTTTAAGGGTGGGGGCGTCAAGCACTATTAATGTTATAATTGCTCCTTTAGGCTTCAGCACTCCTTGTTTGTGACGTGGGTGAAGAATATTATGGCCTAAACTGTAATGAGATCACAGGCACTAAACAAATTATTTCTCTCTGTCTCTCTCTTTACTTCTCTACTACCCAGGTCAAATGCTGCAATGATTTTGCATGTGGTGTACATAATTTGCAGTTTGAACAGCCCGTGTGTGTTTTCCTTGGATCAAGCTCACTGTATTTTCCGCTGTGATACAATCAGTGTGAGTGTGTTTAAGGCAGTAGAAGCCCACAAGCCTGGCCCAGATGAGGCCTGGTGAGACTCTTGAGGAGCAAAAAGTGATTGGTAACAGCATTTCTTGGAAGAAACACATTTATTTGGACTTCCCCCTGACAATGAGACAGTGTTGTTTTTGGATACCGTTCAAGTTTTAGTCTTAGTCCTCTGGTCGAAAAATTTCTTTTAGTTTTTTGTCACAATGAAGTTATATTGTGTATGAATGTTTTAGTTTAGTTTTAGTCTAAAAAGTGAATACAAAACAATTAGGCGTAGGTATCACTTTTTAAAAAAAGACATTTATCCACCTTCTAATATTTATATGCATCAACATGTGTTGAAAGACTTCAATTTTAACAAAATTAATGTTAGTTTTCTCGACTGATGAAATTTATAATTTAATGAAATTCATATTCTGCCTAATAATGTTCAGCTGGGCCTGCAGATAGAAAATGGTCCAAAATTCTGCTCCCCCCATTTTTGCATTTTTCCTTAGCGTCACTCCTCTCATCTCTCCTTATTAGTTATATTTTTGCCCCCCTCCTCCTTTTCATGTTCCCTCCACCACTTAGTACACACATTAACTCCAGCTCTATCTCACACACACATCCAGAAGCCTTGAAGAGGGGTCATGAATGAGGTGTGCTGTTAATTAGTCGGCAGTGGTTGTTGTAGTAATGCAATGGTAGGGAGTAATTAATTAGGTGGCATGTGCACAGTGGGAGCAAAAGAGGGAGTCGAGGGATGGAGGGAGAGAAATGCCGGCTATCAGTCCTCCTTTTATCCTCTGAGCTTAGATGAGTTCCCCTAATGAGAAAAAATGAGATGCTCCCAACCGGAGAAGAAAGCATTTTGTCCCCGACATGTTCTCTCTCCGCCTTTCCGCAGCTTGTCGTTCTGTCACTGCCTTGTTCTCGTTTCATCTGCCTATCACTTCCTTGCTTTTGCTGGTGGGGTGTCAGTGAGTGGGCGTCTCCAAGCACAACTCCTGCATCTCATCCAGAGCCACACTTACAGCTACACCACAAGGCACAGATACTTTCAGTCTCTGAGTGTTGTAGTGGTGATTCTGTTTATGAGGGAAATGGGCTAGAAAAGGAGAGAAATACGTGATGGCGTGATGTCAAAAGGGCAAAGAAAATGTAGGAGGGTGGCAAGAGGTGTGCAAACACTCAGGGCTCTATTGATCCTCTCCTCGGTTCAACTGTCTACTTGACCTCTCTCTGAAGCACCTATGGATGCTCATCCGCATCAGCTAATGTGTCTCTGCAAGAGCAAATGTCAAAGGCCTTCACATAAATTAGAGTAGTGCATCTGTTTACAGTACAAGAGCAGAACATCAAGTGGTGTCAATCTGTCAATTTTCATCACAGCATGAATATGTAGAGGTGCAGGTGCTACTCCGCCCTCACTCTACTCTTTTCAGGCAGAGCCCTGATACCCTTTAGCGGATAGTAGTGTTAGGAATTTTGCTTAGTAGCTAAAATATATCAAAATACACTACCAAATACAAATACAAAGTTCAGTGTTTATTCTTAGAATAGATGCTGCCATTCTTTTACACCAGTAAGAGTTGCATGTGAAAGGTTGGAAGTAATATATCTCAGTTATAAGAGCAGAAAAATAGTCTCACATGAAATCATTTCCAAATGTAACTCTAACCTCTAACCAGAATGGCCTGGATTTTGATGATGCAAAAAGCAAAAAATATGGATGCACTTTGATTTTGTCCACAACCCGAGTCTGATCACAGCTTTTGTGGCAGTCTGTTCTAGGATTTGGTTTGGATCAGTTCATTTTAACATTCCTAGTTGACACATGAAGGCCTGTATCACGGGCCTCAAACTACTATAATCACATCTACACAAAAAGTGTTGTTTTTTTTGGTGTGTAAATGGATAGTTTAATGGTTGCCTTTCTTCTCCTGTCCGTTTGACTGAAAGTGTCCTAGGTGACAGGTTTATAGACAGTTTGGCCATGTAAGCGGAGCCAGACAGCTATTTACTGCCCAGCAGTCGACACTTCGGACACCGGCTGTTAGCATAAATCCCTCAGTCGGATTGGCTACTGAATAATACACATTTTGTGCCATGCTTGGATGTAAATCACTACATACACAATCACTCAGCCAACCACTCAGTCCTTTTCTAACCCCCCACCCCCCACCCCATTAACGCTAAAAAATAACTTGCATGCAAACATAACACACATGCTCCAGATCTGAATCCTAGTTATTTACGGCCCCCTTCTGCTGTAACCTTAACAACCACCACTCACTTTTCCTCCCCCCATCTCTCTCCACTCCCTATCACAGCCCCTCAACTATCATTTAACTTTACGAGGTGTCTTAAAAGAAGCCTGAGGTGAGCGTCCCTCCCTCTTTCCCTTTATGCCAGATATATTGATATCCTCCATAAGTCAGACATGCCGCTTTGTGTCACTGAGGAGAAACTGATGACAGAAGGGTTTGACTTGCGTGAGCGACACCAGCAGGGTACAGTAGCTTGGATCCAGGTGCGTGTTGGTGTTCGGGTTTATGTGAGACCAGGACTCTACAACTGTGTGCAACATGTAAACTGAGTTATTAGATGGACAAAATAGGAGCTGGCTGCAAATTAGGCAAATGGGAGAAACAGAAAACTGAAAGAGATGGAGACTGTGGACAGGTGTGAGGGGGGACGGTAGCAGATTTGTTTGTGTCTTTCTGAATACTCCCTTTTGCGTGTGATCCCATCGCTATAAACATAGCTCAGATGAAGTGTGGCCATTTATAAGGTCTATCTCTCAGACTGAGCACATGAAAAACAGCTATAAAACAGCTGTCAATACTCTGTGTTTAGTGCACTTTTTTTGTGTGTTTAACAAATCAGAACCGTTGTCCATTGCCTTCTTCACTTTCAAACAGGTATAAGAGAATTTATTTTCCATTTTACATCTATCTTAATGCAAAGCATTGCTGTTGCATGTATTTGTTTTTTGCACATTGAATTGTGAGGTTAAAATCTATAGTAAGAAATCTGCTAGAACCAGTTTTGAGAAGAATGGCACACAAAGTGAGCGTGTTCAAGTTGCCTGCTGGAACCCATGGAGGATGTCTCCATTGATTAGTGATCAGGGTTGCTATTAGCAACAATAAATGACAACAGTGTGTTTCAGTTTTTTTAAGCATTCAGGTTTGAAGAAAATATTTAGCAATAGCTGTTGTGCAGAACTCCGCAGAGGGCTGCAATCACCATTTTTTTTATTTTATAATTTTTATTAGGTAGCCATGTTCGATTCGGATTTTATGACCAATGCCAGTCAACCTCAGACATGTAAAGTTGTAATCTTGACTTTGGGAGTAGTTAGGGAAATTATTCTGATTTAGAACTTTTAATTCAGGATAATCACATGTTTGGAATAGAGTAGAATATAGTTATTGTTTTAACTTCTGCCTCCTTTTTACCAATAAACACATACAAAACATAGAGCATTAGGTCTTGCTTTTATCTGCTCATTTTAAATACTCTATACTATACCAGATGTTACAGCGTTTCTTAATCCTTATACCATTGAATAAAATCCTTAAACTATTTGAAATAAATGAACTATTGCAACTTTTGTTGCCAAAAAATCAACATCAACTGACTGATTCATATCAGATTGTAAACATTAATTAGATAAAAGTAATACATACAGAGCCCCAAGTATTTGGGCTGATGAACATTAAAAGGAAATAAAAATATGGATAAAACATGTGGCAAAAGAGATTTATTTATTAGTTCTCTTTAACTAGCTCCACACGAAGAACAAGGTTTTATTAAAGTATAATAGGCCTACATAGGTTTGCAATGTTTTGGGTCAAGCGGGTGTTGGGAGTTGATGGAGGTAAAACAAGCTGTTTACTGTGTGAAACACAGCTGTAAATCTGTGGAGGAATAATGAGCAGACAGCTTCTGAAACTGAGGATATTTTATCTTTTATAGTTAAGTGACGTTATTTATTTATTTATTTTACTGTTTGTGGCACTTTTAGATGTAAAGTTCACAATAGACTATAAACAATTTTCTTAATAGTTAAAATCATTTCCTACATCTTTAAAGGTTAGACTTTTTTTCGGGTCATTTATAAACCTTCACTTTCACTTTTTAAACTGCCAGACACGCATGAAATCTTCTTATTTTAACAGAGCGGAACCAAACCGGTTTGTACGTTTTACCATTTGTGAGAACAATCTCTGCAGATCACCGACAAACTGTCAACTTTCTGCACAGGTTTTTTTGGAACTGCTATTTTTAGCGCTCCTTATATGGAGTCTTTGAAGATTTGGCCTTAGGAGTGAAATTCTTAGCAATGCATCAAATAATCAAAATAAAAGCAAAACCGCAATAAAGAGCACAAAACTGAAGTCCAAATTATAATGGTACACAGGAGTTCTCAAATTGTTCAGCATAATTCAGTGACCATTTAATTTAAATGCTTATATGGATCAAATTTGCTTTGAAATATTTTGACTTTTATTAGTGATGCTTATTTGGATCCTCAAACTCCGAAAAATTGTTCTGTTCTGGTTGCAGCTTTGAAAATCTCTTTATTGCGGTTTTGCTTTTATTTTGATTATTTGATGCATTTCTTCATTGCTGTGGATAACAACTGGGCTAATTGTAGTTAGCAATGCAAGATCAAGCTAATGTATATCTTACTATTAAAACAAGAAAGAGAAACAGTCACATAAAGATGTAATCTGTGAGAGACAGCCTGAATAAAGCAAAAGTGCTACAACTTCCAATACAATTTATAGATTCCACATAGATCAACCGACAAAGATAATCAAACTTTCCAAGTCAAAAATCTGATGTTAAAGTTGTTGTTGTTGAATCTTCTGAATTTTAGCTCATAAACTCTCTGGTTCTGATATAATTTCATAGGATGACCAGTATGAGAACCAAAGCTCTATTGGAAAGTAGATTACCTGTAACTTTTAGCTTGTGGCTAGTCTAAAGTTGTGTCATTCTAACCTTCTTAGCGCAAAGATTTAGTTTTATCTGGTGAACCTAAACACTATAATTGCTTGAGTTGTTTGTTTTCTTTATAGATTTTATGTCTGTTTTCTTCTCTGCGCCTGTGGGTACAGCATTCAGTGCACTAACTGCTGGTGTTTTTACTTTTTTTATTTATTTACTTTACTCCTCTGGGAATAAAGAGAAGGTTTGTTTGATTAATTAATGCTGTTAGACATGAATGTAAATGATCAAAGAAGCACATTTGCATTTTGTGTTAAATTATTCATGAGCTGCGATTGCTCACGAATTAGGACACCTGTGAGGGGCTACTCCTCTGTAACACAGACACTAGTTCACACACGCACTCTCTCTCTCTCTTTCTCACACACACACACACACACGGAAGAGCCAATCCTTGGATGTGACCTGGTGTGTTTAACTGGGCCTGCTCATCACCCCTATCTGTGTGCCGAGCTGTGCACAGGGATGCAGGTCACCATAGGTTCATGGCTGTATTATTAGGTTATGCCGCCGCTCTGGCTGGGGTTCAAATGTTCTGATTAGGTTACCGCGTAGCGCTAAAGCTCAGCCTGTCACCCTGACTGTATGATTCATCTCCATGGAGACAAAAGGAAAGCTCTGATCTAATTACCCAGACTGCTGCCATCTCAGACATGAGAAGAGGCCCGGGTGGTGTGAATGAGAAGTGAGGAGCCACATATGAATAGGCAAGGGGCCACAAACAGGGATAACTGCAGAGAAGAGAGAGAAATCAAATACGCAAACAAGAGCAGCATCAGACGCTAACAAAAGTGAGCTTTATAACAGGTATTATTGGTTCTTGCTCGTCTCTACCCTCATCACAGGCAGCATCCTACCGCTTTACAATTGGGCCATTGTTGCCATGGATATGAGCAATGGTTCTCCCGCTCCCCTTGATGGGGCTCAGTGATAAATGGTGGGATGTGTAGGAAGTTAATAATTTATCCTGGGGAGGGAGCGGCGGTTCCGAGGAGCGTTACCTGGCATAATGGGTTAAGTGCAGCAATTGCAGCACACCGAGTGATAGACTCGAAAGAGGCAGCGTATAAAAAATGAATAAAGGCTGAGTGGAGCCTGCTGGGAAGGAATTGTCAGGAGACTGTGTTGAGCTCTGTTGGGAAAGTGGGGTTGGTGTTTTGTTTGGGAACGAAAGCTTTGTCATTCCTCCTTTTTTTAGCTATGGGATTGTCAAGTAAAGATCCATGGTAAATTAATAGAGCTTTCTTGCTGTCTTTCTGTAAAGATCTCCTCCCATCGTACTTTTACCAGAAATGAACAGCTCAGTTTGCTTTGGGCTATAAAATGTGACAGCAGTAATAACTGGTGAAGTTGCTGCAGAGGAGCATGAGAGATCTGGTAAAGTATTCTTTGCTTTTTGCACACAAAAACATTTGTTGTGATTAAAATAAGAAACAAATCTGTTTGGTAAGAGTTTCACGCTTATTTCATACATGATACATGAAAGTTTTTTTTCAGTATTGTAAGAAGTCATCCACACCTGCATCACATCTTCTTTAGTTTATGAGATACTGCTCTGTCTTAAAACCTACTCCCTTTCATTCTCTGACTCCCTCTCCAGCGCTGTTATCACTCCCGTCTTCCACTTGGAGGCTTGTGGTAAATGTCCAGGGTTAAACAGAGGTCACATCATTGTGTTAATCCTAGAGAATTTATCCGATCAGCTTGATTTCATTACTGTCCTTCTGATGCCCTATATACAAAAGCTACTAAAAGTGATCCTCTCCGGTCAGTACGGTTGAAGGAGTGGTTGATCTGTTCTCCACTGTTTTACCGCTGCAGATTTTGAGCATAATAGACCTGTGTTTCAAACATAAGAGAGCACAGCATCACCTCCCACCGATTATTTGATCATGTTTTTCGGTGCTCATGCACATGTCACATGTGTGAGTGTAAAACACGCATCATAACATGTGTTTGCCCAGAGGAACAGATGACTGGTGGTTTCTTTTCATTTCTTCTCCATTTTGTTTCAAATGCTTGGGTTTTTTTTCAAAAGTCCCTTTTTCCCTTCTCTGCCTTCTTGTGGATAATTGATACAGATAATGGCTATGATGGGTAATACCACCTTACATGAACACGCACATTTAAGCTCTTACTCCTTTCTGAATCAGCTAAATGTTTCAAAACAGCAAACTTGGAATAAAAAGGTTTGCATGCTTTGAGGTATTCTTACTTACAGGTAACTTAAGAGCTAATAGAAAGTGCTCTTTTTTTAAGTTTTGTCTCAACGGTGAATAAATTATGTTATAAAATATTAGTAAAAAACAATTGCTGCAATTAAAGTAGAAATAATATGTCCTATTAAAAGAAATATTATAATTTAATGTTATCCAGAAAGATAATAACGTATCTAATTAAAATGATTACATATGATGAGCCTCGAGAGATCATGATTTTATTCTACAAATGGAAAAAAAATAAATCATGAATGGTGTTAATTCCCTTCCTCAAAGAACAAATCAATTTTCGTAATTTCTGTTTGCTTTTATGGTTCCAAAATCCACAACAAATTACATTTTTAAAGAACTTTATGAAAGAAAACCAAGTCTTAATTCATTTCCAGCTGCACTTAAATCAAACGTAACCATATGAACTGATTATATTGAGTAACAGTCTGATCCTAAATCAAAACAAAACATTCTGATTTGATTTAATTACACCAAGTAGTCAAAACCTGTCCATTTATGGAAGCCCATCAAACTGTATTGAGTTTTGGATTTTGCAGCAATA
>JAUZNJ010032345.1:0-13719 GCA_034780135.1 Jordanella pulchra | reverse complement strand
CTCACAGTTGAAGAGAACCTATGATAAAAATTACAGTCTTCTACATGCTTTGCAAGTGGAAAACCTGAAAAATCAACCGTGTATCAAATACTTGTTCTCCCCACTGTACCTCTGCCATGGTTACCTTAGCTCTCCTTACGTTATGTAACCTCATGCCAATCCAAACAAATTTTAAATCCAAACAATATTTAATTATCAAGGCTTTTTATATATATTTTACTCTTATCACAGCCTTCTGCCTTAACATCCAAAAATGCATGACTCAAAAAAATCTTCTATGATTTGATTTTCTTCTCTTTTTATTGCAATGTTTTTCTCTAATTAGTCGCGACTGAAAGTAGAGGACTCAAACCAGTTTATAGCAAGCAGCCATCTCTGTTGGAAGCCTGACGCTCTCTTATTGAGACCTTTAATTACAAACACAGCTCAGCTGTAACCAGACTATCATAAAACTCCTCACTTCTAATGGGCGTCTCCTGAGGATGATGTTGTGACTGCTTTTCTGTCTGGCATGTAAAAAGAAAACGAAAACAAAAAGGTTTTTTTGTTTTTTGTTTTTTTTAAGTAAAACTACTATGGTTTTCATTTTTCCCTTTTTTAACTTCTATACCTTGAAGAGAAAATTCAGTCTTTTAAACAAACTACTTTTGTGTAGCTCTACTGTGAACAAAAGGAAAAACTAACACTTCAAAACCCCCTGAACAAACCACCCCCACTGTGAGACATGGTAGCGGCAGCATGATGCTTTTCTTTAGCTCTCCCACAGCATCATTCTGTCACCATTTGTGCAATATTCAGAAACATTTTATATTTTCCTTTACCTGCAATTTATTTCCCTTAGACTCAAAATACAAATGCGATCTTGCGGTTCTAACATCATGTAATATAAAAACCTGCATGGAGTATTTCTACTTTTGGAAGCTGCTGTTTTTAAATGCTTTTCACGCGTTTTTATCAGTCCCTGAACCAGATAGAACCTCAGCAGGAGAAAACAGTCTTTTTCTGTGAAGGTTGTAAGTAATTACGCCACTTTGACATTATTTCAAACAGAGTAAACACTGTTGGCATTGATACAACCTACTTATATGAGTTCCAGCTGTGGAGTTTTTAAACTTCTGCATCAATCTTGTTCTGCTGACTGCCTGCTTAAGTGACTGTGTTTTTAAGGTCGGCTCCATAAATCAGAGCAGTTCTTGTTAGTTTAACCTGAATTCAAACTTCTATAGCCGTTCCAAGTCATGCAAATACTATACAAAATCTGGCTGCTAATTATTTAGCTGCTAGAGTATCCTTGCTTTTTTCTGTACCAATATGGAGTGTTTTTATGTGTGTAGTAATGTGAGCAATAAACTACAGTTATAGTTTTGATAACCAAGGTTTCTATAAGTACATTAAGAAAGCAGGTTGGAGGTTTTAGCAGGTTGCTGCTGTTTCTTTCCAGTTTAGCAGCACAAGATCTGTTGTCTACATTTAATCTGAGTTTCAGACTGTCTTGTGCTTTAATTGCTTGTGGGTTCATAAAAGCATTAGTATGCAGCCAATATTACAGATTTTTCTCATTTTCTACCTTTGTCTCACAGGACAGAGCGGCCTCGGAAAGTCGACTCTGATGAACACGCTGTTCAAGTCTAAAGTCAGCAGGAAGTCTGTACTGGGCACAGGCCAGGAGAAGATCCCCAAAACCATAGAAATTAAGTCCATCAGTCATGGTATGACTTCTTTTCCTCTTGCTGGTGTCTGCATTGTTGTTAATTACATATTATCATGTGAAGCAGCTAAGTTTTAAAATGGAACGAAGCCACCAGATCTTAGAATCATGTTACATTTCAATACGGCTCTTTTTTTTTTGTTCAGACATCGAGGAGAAAGGAGTCAGAATGAAGCTGACAGTCATTGACACGCCAGGATTTGGAGACCAGATCAACAACGAGAACTGGTAGAGCTTCTGCTGCTGCAGGCAGCATGTATTCAATGAGAGTTTAGAAAACCTTTGTTTTAATTCTTTTTTCTCAAGCTATTTTCCTGTTTTTCCATAACCATAGCTGGCAGCCCATCATGAAGTTTATTAACGACCAGTATGAAGCATACCTGCAGGAGGAAATTAACATCAACAGGAAGAAAAGGATTCCAGACTCCAGAGTCCACTGCTGCATTTATTTCATCCCCCCGACTGGCCACTGGTAATGTCACCAACCAAAATCTTTATTTAAGGCTGTTTCTATTTTTCAGTTATTTATAACAAATGGCGACATTTGAATATAAAGTGGATTTTTAATGTAATGCTTCTGCTGTAGATGGAATTTTAATTATTTATAAAGTGCAAATCTTCAGAATTTTTATGGGTTTGTACAAAAACATGTTGAATTAAAAATATCAAATGGAAGAAAAAAAAACTTTTGCCCCTGTGCAGTTATTGAATTGTTTAACTCGGATGAAAGATCAAAAGAAGCTGCTTCTTACGTATGTTTGAATGAAGACAGGTTTACATGAGCTGAGACGAATAAAAAAGCATGTTGTCCTGCAAAGCATCACCACAGAGAGTATAAATAATCAGTACTTAGGGCTGACCTTGTGACAGAGTGACGGACTGCTGTTATCACAGGCTGGAGCTCTGTGGTCTGAGGAGTGTCTGTGTTCATTCAGACATTTTGTTTTTTCTCACCTATGAAAACGTAAAGCTGGGCTTTGCTGCTTGTCAACGTTAAAAAACACAGACAGATTTCTGTCGTTTTACTTAAAAACCAGACGTCGTACTGCAGAACACCATTCCACTGCTTTGCAAACAAAGGCTCCTCTTGCCAATATACCAAGCCTCCCCTGGGTTTCTAGCAGATGCAAACATCTGGCTCTTATCAAACAGCCTAATCTACTTTCTTGGCTCAGCCTGTGGTTCCTGGAGCTGTGGGGACTGGAGTTTACCCACAGGCTGAATTAGCAGGAGCTTTCACATATTCTCATGTGTCCATCTAGTGATTGACTCATAACACGTTTTCCTCCATTCTCTGAAAATCTAGCTGTGTGTTTTGGGAAAGATCGTGTAACAGTCGACTGTTTTATGAAGACACAGTTGATAAAGTTCTCTTCCAGTGCTGCTCCTCACCCCTGTTATTTATTTATTTTCCATAGCCTGTCTTTGCTCAGGCGGGGGACAGTTGTGAAATGGTCATGTTGAGTCAAACAGAGTTTAATGCCGACCTAATGCTGCAGAATTCACTTTGTTTACAGCAGCTGCTCAGGGCTCATCCTAAAACACCTAATATGAAAATGCAGGAAGGATAGCAAAGACATGGTGTTTCTGAGTGCTAATAATCATTTTTGCACTTCTGTTTCTTTTCTGTCTGCATTTATTTAAATGCAGAAGTCTGGCTGGATGGAATCTTAGAATATGTAGATGATTTCCAAAACTAATCTCTGAGGTTCTAGAACCTAAATACACTGAAGCCTGCAGGAAAGCAAAAAGAAATCTGGGAGAGATGCTGGGAAACACTGCTCTCTGCTGGTGTAATGTAGTATTGCAGTTTTCTGATTTTGCTCTGTTATTTCCTTCCCTCTCAGTTTGCGACCTCTTGACGTAGAATTCATGAGGCGTCTCAGTAAGGTGGTAAACATCGTCCCGGTCATTGCTAAGGCAGATACTCTCACACTGGAGGAGAGAGACTTCTTCAAAAAGAAGGTAACCGTATCTTTGAATGATTGTTTACATTTTTTTTACATTTGTTCCTCGTTTTAAAAGTCAGCGGTATTTAGTCTGTTTTTTTTGTTTTTTTTTTTGCTGTTTTCAATGAATCAGGTTTTGTAACATAAGTGATGTATTCTAGATTGTGGTTAATAGACAGATTTGTCTATTAACTTTGAAGATTTAATTCAACCAAATATGTGAAAATGTATGTTTATGTGTTGCATATCTGGTTGAAATGAATGCAGCGTGTGTCTTTAATCTCCCATTTATAGCAGGTTAAGGTTTGTTCTGACATGTTTGTGTTTCCTCCCATCAGATCAGGGAAGAGTTGCGAGCCAATGGGATCGATGTCTACCCCCAGAAGGAATTTGATGAGGATGCAGAGGACAGAATGATTAACGAAAAGATCAGGGTGAGAACTTTGTTTTTTCTTTCGCGTTCAAGTTTTGCATCCCATGAACTTTCTAGTTTTGGTCACATTACCACCAAGAGCTTCATTTTAATTGGATGTCATTCAAGTCATCAAAAGCAACACAGAACTGTTAAACAAAAGAAACATTATACTTTTTTTTTCTTTAACAGATAAAAAATATAAAAGTTTGGCATGAATTTCTTTTCAGTCCACTTTATCTGATGCCCCTAAACAAACTCCAGGGCAATATGCTACCTTCAGATGTGACCTGACTAGTAAACAGAATCCCCCTGTGTGTAATTTTAAGCAGGGTTGGGTTATAAAACAATATCCCGAGATTTAAGGATGTCCCAGATTACTGTTCAGTTAATCATCTAAAGATGAAAAGCACAAGTGAGAACAGACCACGGCCTGAAAGGACAGGGTGGACTGAGATGAATATCACTAAATATTATCTGAAGGGGCTTCAGAAATCTACAGCTCACGTGGAAGGATCTATTTAATCAGGCTTTTATAGAAGGATGACAAGAAGAAAGATAATATTGAAAGAAATCCAAAGAATTTCACTTTGAGCTGTTTTACAAACTGTTTCCATCAGATGAGACCAAAGAGGGAAATTTGGGCCTGTACATAAAATATTGTGTGAATGAACATTTCCACAGCATTCTATACAAACAATCAAAAGCAGAGCTGACTAAATGATGATTGGTTTAGATGAGAGCGTAGTTGTCTTAAAATGGACTGTTGAAAATCTAGACCAGATTTTTTGTGACTTACTGTTTAGATCAATTCAGTTATTTTGCTTGAATCGGAGTCTTAGGATGTGCAAAGGAAATCATGTCAGATGTCCAAAGGGTTTTATAAAGTACTGTTTGCAAGTGCATGCCTCAGTTTTCTAAAATTTTCCCTCAGAAAGACAACTTGAAAGCCTTTCTTCCACTCATGATTGTCAACTTAGCAACATAAAACATGTTGAAGTAAAGAAAAACCTGATAAAGTTCTAGAGGTCTGAATACTTTTGCAAAGGAATGGATGTTGGTGTGATTTTTTGTAATTCCACTCACTGTGGATCTTTAATGGTTGGAGCAGGAGATGATCCCGTTTGCAGTAGTGGGCAGTGATCAGGAGTACCAAGTGAACGGCAGGAGGTTGCTGGGGAGGAAGACCAAGTGGGGCACAATTGAAGGTGAGCTTTTTTTTTTTTTCTATTAACATTAATCATCAAAGCTGCACATTTACATCTCATCATAAAAAGAATTAGTAAATCTGTTGCTATAAATGGTGCATTTTCTTTTCAAGCTGCTGTTGTTGCCACTTCCTGCTAAATTCAGACTGTTTCCTTTTTTCAGATAAATACGACATTAAAAATGCTTTATCTCAAAGTATTCAACCAGTTTTACATTTATTACAGCTTTGGGACAATATTAGATAATGGTAGCCTCTCCAGATAGAAAGCCCAGCCTCTTCAGCAATTGTCTCATTAAGGAAGTTTCATTTCCTGCAGCTTGCTGTGCAGGAACACAAGCATGTTTCTGCTCTGACAGTGGTTATTATCTCCTCAGATTTAAATAGCTGCAGAGATGGATCATTGTGGTAGGAGATGGCAAACTGTAGCTATGTTGAAAATGACACCAAGAGCTATGTCTCTACCTAGTGGCCTGTTCTGAAACTCAGCTTTATGTTGTTTTGATTTGGTTTTATTGTTTAATTCATTTAATCCAAAAGCTAAAGGATTCCTTTCCTTTCCTTCACATGCAGTTGAGAACATCGCCCACTGTGAGTTTGCCTACTTACGAGATCTTCTTATCAGGTGAGAGGATTTTGTCTCATTATCAGAAACACACCTGTACATTTCCATTTAAAATGTAAAGCTCATCAAGTGAAAAGGACGTATTTTTCGTAACGACAGTTGTTTTTAAAAAATATAGAAAAGCTAATTTAAAGGTAACATTAATAACAGTTTTCAGCGTTTGAGAACATTCTAAAAATGTATTTTTTGGGGGGGTAAATGGACAGGGATTCTTTTTAGATAAGGTAGAAAAATAGTATTTTATGTTTTACAGGAAGTTCACTTCCCTGAAGTTAAATTGTGGATGTTAAGGGAAAACACAAGGAGCATCTGAGACGAGATCTCTTTATTTTATGCATCTAGTAACAGAAAAAAAATCAACATTTCCTTAATAAATGACACTTTCTTGATAAATTATTCAGTCAACTTAAAGAAAACTAAGAAACAAAGCTGCATTAGAGCAAAAGATAGCAAACCTCCTTCTAAATAATTGCAGTGATTAAACACAAAAACAAGTTAATCTGGTTTATTATCCGAGGCAGTTTATTGTATTTTAAAAACGGTAACATTTGTTTTACATTGCAGTAATGAATTAGACCTAAAAGCTGTAAATAGACTAAATTTTCTTTGACTAGAACCCCAGGACTGGACAGTAAAAATAAAACCTACCAAATCATGGTGTTTTCATAAAAAGGACATGACACATATTTAACAGAAACTATGCTGACATTTAGAGAAAATCTTTTTTCTCCTTTAATTTAATTTCTGCACATCATTTAAACCCAAATAATGAAGCCTAAGACGTGAAGGATCATAATGTTTGAAAATAGTTCATTGTGAAGTCTCTTTATAAATGCAAACAATGTTTGTGTAATTTTCCTATGAAGGAGGATTCACTGTGTAGAATAAAACTTCTCAGTCTTTGCTGCACGTCAACATGAGAATAACCTGTTTATAAAATCTAAGGTTTAATAAATGTGCTTGAAATAGATTGAAAGCTTTAGAGACTGTAGGAGCACAGAGAGCTTTGGAGACTTGCAAGAATTGCTTTTCTTCTTTTTTTGTAAACAGTGTTTCCTTGAGTTTTTAATGTTTAGTACCAATATTAATTGTAAGTCATGCAACTGTTGAGCAACTAATTCATTGGTCCTTTTTAAATAAGTAGATAAAACCATAAAACAGATGAAGATTGATAACATAGCAGGACTAAGGGGTTCAAGGCTTTCAGCTCCTATAAAGAACAGCGAGGAAACACCTCAATGAGTGAACTTACTCCCTATATACAGTTTGAAACTGTGTAGCCATCAGGTGGTGGTTACCTTAGTTAAGAATATTTCTTGTGGTATAGCAGCAGACATTGCTCTGATAAATGGTTTATTTCTTTTCTTATTTAGTGCTTTTATGCGTCTTTGTTTTCCTCAGGACCCACATGCAGAACATTAAGGACATCACCAGCAGCATCCACTACGAGATGTACCGCGTGAGGCGCCTCAATGAGAACAACACTGCTGTGGCTCACGCCAACGGCATCCCTGAGCATCATCTGAGCGCCCACGAGATGTAGGCCCTCGTCTGCAGAGGAACGCAGCAACGACAAGACTTGATCTTGATCTTCCCTCCACTCCAGCCCTGATCTCACAGGTGGGGTCCAAACCAAAGCCTGCCAGAGGGACTTTATCATCTGCAGCTTTCAGGACTCTTTCACTTTGTCTTTTTTTTTTAAACCCATATCATCACTGATGACAAACGGAGAACAAAGGGTTCTGCCTTCAAGTTGCTGCAGCTTTGTTTTTATATTCCTCTCCTTTCTTACAAATCTTACCGTTCATATTTTTTTGCCAAAGTTTTTTTCTGTCTACCAATCGGATCAGTTTTCTGATTTTCTTTAATAAGTTAAACAAGTTTGATGTTTCATTTCAATGGTAAACATTTATGCAGCATTAGAAGCATGGTGCTTCGTCTAGAACACCAATATGCATTAATCTTATCACTACGTAACCAGGATGTGTTTGAGGAGGGTAGGGGAGCTCTTTCGCAACAGTTCTGACATGCAACCAACCAACCAAAACTAACCTTAGCTAAAGGTTGAAGTAAAAAAAAAACAATGATGTGCCTTGGATTATTCTTTCTCTGCATCACAACCTATGTTTTGGTTTTATTGTTCTATGTTCATATCCTGTTAAATATAAATGTCAACTCTCTTTAGCCATCAGCATTATTTAGTTGGAATATCTTAAAGAGTGATTTAAGATAGAAAAAAAGTATTTATGCACGCTTTAAAATGTGAACGTTTCTAATAGCTTGTCTTCCACTTACAAACGGTAACAGCAACATGCTCACACACTCAGGCTTTCCATGCTCTCTTTGGGTCCTCCTCAGTGCCTTATTTATTGGAGGATTTTTTGTTAGATTTTTTTAGCTGAACTGGAAAAAAAGCAGGTTTTGGATTCAGCATTTAAAAATAACATTCAAACATGCTTTAGTCCTCATGTTTTTATCTTCCGCTGATCAGACCACCTTTTGCTCTGTTGACCATAATGTACCAAGTATCTTTCCCTGTCATGCATATCTAATTTCCTTCTGCCATTGTCATGCTCTCTTGTATATTCCTGTGTTCTGTGATACAGTTTTTTACTTGTATTATTGATAGCAAAGTTTTCTTTATCTTATTTTAAAGAAATAAAGATTAAAGTTTTAAATGTTTATTCTGTCAAAGCTGCACTATATCACGTTTGTAGTCCTGCTTAAGCTTTAATTTTCTCTCCTTAATTCATCTTACAGCGATTTGGGGGGGGGTCTTTATTTCCATTATAAGACCACGTTTTAGATCATTTTCTGCTACACCGGGTCCCTGTAGCATTTAATCACAGGTGTAATTCACTCATTTGAGCACTTAAGATGTCATTAAGCCGTTTGATTATTACCTTCAGGGATCAATATGGCTCTCCACATGGTCAGTGCATAGCTGATTAGCACTAATTACTTGAGGGCATGAGTTCCCCGGTAGGTGAGGTGTGCAGGAAGGAGTTGTAAGCTCCGCAATAGACGCAACACCACAGGGTACACGTAAGGATGCAAAGACATGAGGATCAGGAAGAACTGGGAGTGGAGAATCTAAAAGGGCAGCAAAGTATTGTGAAGGTTAGCTGTCATTGTTTTTACTTGGTTTATGTACTGATTTCAAAGCAACTACTTTGTAGAGAAAAAGACTTCCAATCTATTAAACTGATGATGTGCAAAAAACCTTTGATGTTTTACCATCCAGCTTGCTGACATCAAACCAAAGTCATTTCTTAAAATGGCGACTTGGATCAGTGCTCCTCGAAATGGCATCCGCTGCCGCCCATCCTCCAGGGGGTTTCATCCAACAAACGCACCCAAACAATCCCTCTTTGGCAAACTTCAAAACCTCCATCACATCATCCAACATCTCATTCTCCATTTTATTTCTTCCCTCCTTCTGTCCTCCTGGGAAACGAGCTGCAGGAGAACCAGCTGCAACTCTGTTCTGCACCAACTGCGGTTCGCCGCCATTACCACGTGCCACCCAGCAGTCGTTTCGTTGGCAGCCTCCCAGCACTTCGCCGCCTGCTGTAATGACATTCATTAATGAGGTGCATGCCTTATGGGTACTAATGAAGCTGGCATCACAAACAGTTTGTTTAATGCAGGCTGTGCACACATGTAGTTTAAGGTTGGATCTTCAAAGCTTGCTTTCGTTTTATTACTTTAAACATCATTGTTTTACATTGTTTTCATTTTATAGGACAGCAAAATAAAAATAGGATAGGTGGGTCAATTTTTCAAATGCAAATCTCAACATTTCATGAGGCCACTCTATCAGACCACTTCTAACGGCTGAACAAGGGAAGAGCCAAAACACAGATTTTCATGAACCAGATATTAGCTAAAAAAAGTTGCTGCCCAAAGCAGATTAACGGTTTAGAGAAGCTTCACGCTTCCCTGACTCATCTCGCTGTGCCTCAAATCATCTCTCCCTGATTGCAGAAAGCGTTTGTTTACAGTGCAGGCAAGGTTAGGTAGCCGATTCCTGGAGAGGGCCTTCCTACATGGATAACTGGTTTTCACAAAACCCATCGAAACTGATTGCCTTAAATGAAGTCCAAAGTTTTGTAATTTGATCTCTATAAAAACTGTTGCTCTGTTTCTTCTTCAAAACGTTGTTAGAGAACATAGAGGAACACAGCAGTAAGGTCAGGGAGAAATGGCCGAAGCTATGGCACAGCTGCCTAACTATTGAAACATGACCCTCCACCTAAACTGATGGAGAGAGTTCATCAGAGGTCCACAGTGTCTCTGGAGGAGCTGCAGAGACCCACAGCTCAGGTTCAGGATTTTATCTAAACAACTATTAGTCATGGATTCTGCAAATCCGGCCTTTATGGAGGAGTGGCAAGAAGGAAGTCTTTAGAAATCCTGGTTACAGTTTGAGCTCAGTAGGGGACGCAGCAATCAGGTGGAAGACGCAGCTCTGCACAGATGATCACTTGTTGCCTAGAGGCAAAACTGTGTGGAAGAAAATCTACACTAAACATCCCCCTGAACACATCATCCCTTCAGTGACATGCTGCTGCATCATGCTGTGGGGGTTGTTTGTTTTCAGGAACAGCTGGGAAAGTGGATGGAAATGAATAAAAGACCAGGAAGGAAACTTACTGTAGGTGGTGAAGGGGGGCTGTGGAAGCTCAAACTTTCCCAGGTGTTAGATTTAACAGTTGAGTTTGTGCTAAAATATAAACCTGATTGAGGCAGATGCTCCTCATAAGGTCTGATTGAGATTAAGTTAAAGAATGAGCAAAACATTCAGCTCCTATGTGTAAAGCTGTGAAGAAAAATAACCCTGAAGACATGTGGGCAGCTGTAATTGGAGTGAAGGCTGGTTTTGCAATGAATCGACTCCAGCAGCTAAACAAAAATACTCACCATTGTCGATTTTTATTCTCTAAATAAATGAAAGGCTCTTTAATTAGCTTTTTTTTTATTCCCAACCACTAGTGTTGGAATTATTCAAAATGCATTGCACCCCATTGCCACATCTTTTTAATGAGTCTGCCCATCTTATCTGCATAGAGCCAATGTGCTACCAATTAACATCTGTTTGTACAATGAGCACCATATAGCATCATGTTATGTTGTTCTTTTTTGTAATTACTCAGCCTGATTGGAAAATCACTGGAGTTATCTGTCTCTCTGAGAAGCTGCCGGTGTTTTGCATGTATTTGCATATCTGCTGCTCTCCCCTACTGCACAGGCATAAGGTGGTGTTGCCCTCATTTGTTTCATCCCTCCTCAGTCTGCTGCCTCTCCTCTCCTTTGTTGGCTCACCTTCTCCTCCTCCCACCCTGCCTCCCTCCCTCTCTTTCTCCAAAGTCAGTTTCCTGTCTTGCTCTTGGCTCTTTGCCAGCCTCTCAGACATGCGTTGGGGAAGAAGCCGCAACCGTATGCAAATCATCTGACTTTATAGAGATCAGTCCCGCTGTTAATTAAAAGTCAGCTGCAGATTCAATTAGCTGTCTGAAAAGAGGGTTGAAATGGTTTTTTTGTTAGATAGATGCTGGATAGATTGGAAGGAAAAAATTCCCAATAAAGTGTTTCTACTAGATTGGTAAACTGCTGGTTGGATAGTTAAGGTTTAAAGAATTGGACACTTCCAAACAACACCTGACATCTGGGAAATAAAGAGGTAGTTATGATGGAAGTATGCAGAATGTTTATGTGCAAGATTCTGTTCCAGAATGGAGAAAAAGGATGGAAGAGAAGGAAGCATGATTTAAATATGATCCATAAGGAAAATATTCAGTTATTGAGTGATCATTTAAAACAAACGTTATTTTTAAAATGTAACTATCAAATGAACAAAAAAACATTTTTGTTTTTCAAAAGATTTCTTTGAAAGGAGGCTGTTTCAAGATTGTAAAGTTAATACTTCTAAGAGACAAATACTTAGTAATTTACAGAAATTAAACAGCTCTGGAAATACTTAAGAGACATAAAGTCTCAGAATGCGGAAACCTCTAGAAAAACAGGGATGTTGATGGGAGTGGAAGGACAAAAAATGATGTGAGCAGAGGTGATGGATGACGGTGAGTTTGGGACGTGACGAGCATAAAGGAAACGGCAGCAGGAGAGAACAGCTGGAAGGAGTGAGGAGCCGTAGAAAGAGGAAGATTTTCTCTTTGCATGCAGGGAAGTGAGGATCTTTCAGCTATTAAAAAACACTCATAAACCATGTTTCTTTAGAAGAGTCTACTCATTTACATTCTTACCATCCATCCATCATCATCCTCTGCTTATCCAGAGTCATGTCAGGAAGCGATGGGTTCAGGAAGGAACCCCAGACATCCTCTTGTCATCATCCCATCCTTCAGCACATTCTGGGGGTTCAGGCTAGATATATATATACTGTAATTCATCCAGGAAGTTCTGAGTCATCACCTGGGTCTCCTCCTATTGTGATGCAGGTGGAAAGCCTTCAAAAGGGAGATCTGTGACAACGGTTCTGCTGCTGAAGCAGAAAAAGGGCAAAATGAGAACTTCCATATTTGAAATTGGCATCAGAACATTAGTAAGAAGTTCATCGTCTATTTTTTGCCTTGTTTGTGTATTAACTGTCACAGTTGCTAGGCGACAGAGTGTACACCAAGAGAGGGGCGGTGAAAGACGAAAAAGGCTGGACCTGTTTGAATCCAGAGCCATGAGTCTTCCAGCCTCCTGATTTTCACGGCATTCGAAGGATCCAGTCCAGGTAGAACCGGGTCCTTGGAAGACATAGCCCACGCCATATGTCTCTCTTCTGGCCTGGGAACGTCTTGGGCTTCCCCCACTTTCAAATAAGCTGGAAGTTCCACGAGGGGTGTTCTACATAGTTTTAGATAAGTTTTTATGTAGTTTTATTATTATTATTTGAAAAAAAAATATCCAGTGTTTTAAATTTAAAATCTTACATAAACAGTTGGTTTAGTTTCTCTTTAAGAATGTCTTATAAGCCAAGTTAGATACAATTAGAATCGTCTTTATAAAAAAAAACATATATAAAAATCCACAAATATAAAAAAAACACCCTTAAGCTGTTTTTTAAATGATGATCAAACCTTAGGTGGTATTTAGTTAACAAAGATCTAACCAAAGTGGAAAAGTTTAGATCCTTACGTAAGAATAGCACAGGCTGGTGTTCCTTACAAAATAAGCAGCATGATAAAGACTGAAAATCATAGGGAAATACTGAAGCAACATATTTTTTAAATCCTTATTTTTTGAACATCTCCTTGGCTCTAAATGTTGGTGAGAAACAAAAGCTGCTTTATCATCAATAGATAAAATGAAATACTATAAAAACAAACATAAAGCAGATTAATGTTCTCAAAAGCCATGTTGGAAATACGAGCAACAGGGGTGCAGGAGTGTGTTTAGAGAAATCCTACTCATTATGTAGGTAGGATAGTGAGAGTAGTGAATAATTATAAGGAATAATGTTAAACATGATTCAAAGCTGCGCAAATAGAAAAACATAAACCTAATGAGGAAATGATCTTTCTTTCATGGTGCAGAGATACAGTAATGATTAATGCATTGGTTACCGTGTTATTTGCTAATAGTGAGGAAAAAAGTCAATTACTTTCTAAAAACCATGCAGGTAGACAAACAGTGATAAAATGCTCTCCTGCAAAACTGGCTAAAAATTATGTCTGAAGCAGAAAAAGGGCAAAATGAGAACTTCCATCTTTGATTTATAAAAAACAACCTTTATTCAAAAAGAATGCAAAAAAATGGCTTGTAGAGAGCCAAATTTGTGGGCACTAAGGTTTTTAGTGTGTATTT
>JAUZNJ010032344.1:0-13719 GCA_034780135.1 Jordanella pulchra | reverse complement strand
CAGAAAAACGAGCCACTAGTGCCGTAAAAAGCTCAAAAAAAAAAAAAAAAAGTTGCAATCATGCCAGTTTTACTTACTTTATCACGTCAGCTAGTATTAGCAATGCTACCTGCAATCAGGACACGTCTAGAAAGAAATACAGTTCTAATTCTGGCATTTTGGGTACAGGGCCTGTAGTAAAAACAGATGATCAGTCATGTGAGGTAAATGTTTGCTATAACTTATTTGACAAATTTGTTTCCATACACGTGTACTCTTTTGTTGAAAAAATCAGAAACCTTAGAGCAAATCAAAAGCTTGTTAGTGAAATTTAGTAAGCTGATTTGTATTTTGACATTTCCATTAATCTCTGGAATACCTGAATACTGAAATACCTCTAAAAGAGCAAAGGACAACATTGATGGAAACACATTTTTTCTTTGTGTGCAATAAAAAAAAAGTTATTAGCTGTGTCTATATCTGTTAAAATTTCTCCTTTTAACTAAATATAGTTTTTTCCCCCCAAAAAGCTTTAAATTTAAAACGCATATGGTTCTTGTTTTAATGCAATGTTAGTCTCAGTACAGGCAAAATAAATACTATCAACTGTTTACTAAAAGTGAAAGGAGGTGCCTCACAGTTTGAAGTTGAAAAGATAAATAGAAGAGAAAACATGGGAGGAGAAAAAAAGGAAAAACTTGCAAAATAAAAACAAGTCAGAAAGCAAAATAATGAGCATTCCCATGACTTGTTTGATTGCATAACTCATCTGCCTTCACCACCATCTTTTCTGCTTTCTCTCCCCGGAGTTCCTGCTGTGAAAACTTTGCAGGAAAAACTTTCTGCTTCCTGAGTGCAGAAGGTTTAAGGAGGACTAAAAAATACATTTTGAAGAGTATTTTAGAGTCTGATAGGACAATTACTTGAAACAGCTTTTTTAGGCAACAAGAATAAAGTTAATGTATCTCTGATTGTACCTGTTTATAAATGGTCAGATGAAAAGATTTATTTTAATCCACATGCTGTAGCGGCAGTTTTCATAGAAGTATTTTTTGTGCTATATAAATGTTTTATCTCTGTACAATTGTGATGTTGTTGTTTAATTCAAACCGTATAATTCTCTTCAATAACAACAAATCATTTTTCTCAGCCTCTTTCCCCCATGCTGCATGTACAGTATGATTAACAGAGCTAGTCATCTGTTCATTTCTATACTTTAAACTGTCACAGAAGAGCTTCGTGATGTTCATCAGTGCATTTGTGCATGTTGGTCTTGTTGTTCTAGCGTGCAAAACGTAAGAGAACCAACAATAAAGTGGCAAAGTTGCTTAACATGCTGTGAAATGACATTATTGCACTTTTACACTAGAAACGCTGATAGAATAGAGTTCTAATAACAGGTCCACAGCACCTGAGGGAGTCGGCTTGAGCTCTGTTAGTCATGCATGGTGATAAGCAAGTGTGTATTTTAGATGTGCTTCTGCGTGTGTCTGGAGGGCTAAAAATGAGAGGTACTCACAAAGGTAGTCAGATTCATACTGCTGTATTTCAAGATGTACAGAAACACTCATAGATTTGTGTGCATTTATAATTATGTAAATCAGTGTTTCAAGACATTTAAGTATCTTTTTAACTTGTGCATTGAGGTTGTTTTCTATGAAAGCAATAAACAGAATTAACATTTCTCTCAGTTATGTCTTAAATACCTTGGTCATTGATTCTAAAAAGCACTGTCATTGTATTTTTTTTTTTTTTGTGGAAATATTTTCCAATTATTTAAAATGATTGAATAAAATACATAACCAGAAAAAGATTCAATAGAATCCAAGTCAAATGCATTTGATCAAAATTGATCCCAGTTATAAATCATTGTAGTCAAGTTCAGTTTGTTATTGAAATAGGTAAAAATGTTTTTCATCTAAGGAAACTTGGCTAAGTTGATTTGCTTGCAGGATTCATTTATCGTGGATGAGAAGTGGTGACAATAAAAGTCTATTACATGAAGTTGTTGCTACAATCCCTCATTTTGAGAATGCATGCTGTGATAGTGGCAGGAAAATGCTCCTTTAGAGAAAGAAATTTGTAGCTTGAGATAACCGAGTAGACACATCAAACACAATATTGACTAGATTGTGTTAAGTAGTTGAAAAGTCATTGAATTAAAAAGCTTTCATGACATTTTCTTTAAAAAATAATGTTTTTACAACTGCTTATTTTTCTCTTGATATTTGCAACAGTCCTTTATAGCTCTTCTTTGTGCTTGATAAGTTAGAAGAGATTTATAAAACAAAATCATTATTTTTTCAGTTTTAAAAACACAAAAGGAATATTTTAATTTCTTTTCTCCTAATATTAAGTAACAAAGTCAGCTCTTTCCCCAAATCCTAATGTCAAAGAAGTGCTTACTTATCTGACATGTGTAAATAGCACATTTTCTTTTTGAGATTGAGGCCAATATTAAATGAACCAAATTGCTGGAGGGATTCTAACACATAAAGTAACAGGATAGGAACATTAGAGTGGTAATGCTTTAATGTGTGACTCAATGTCCCATAGAAATATTGGAAGCCAGAGGAACAGACTTAGGATTTGCTATTACATTAACTACATTTTTAGTACACTTTTATATGGAGGCCAGCTAGGAACACTATTTACTTTGAGCAAGCTTATTCATCCCCTATCAAAGTGTTGCTTTCAGTGAAGCAATTAAAGAGCCTAGAACAGCGAATAATTAGTTGATGTAATTTTAGGAAATAGCTGGGGGGTTTAGAAACAGTTCTGCGTTCATGTCGGACTGTTATTTTGTCTCCTTCTTTATTCTTAACTAAACTTTGTTCTCCAAGTCCTTGGAGATCATAAAAGAGTTTACATTATTTTTTTGGGCGGTGTGGGGTGGGTGAGTGGAGGGGGGGTGTTAGGTAACATGTAGAAAAATATTATGAAGCTTTTCAGAAAGATTAATGCCACTAATCAAAGACGGAGGCATATTCCACAGAATCAGTATCACAAAGCAAACATGTACTGATTCACAAATATCTGTTTCGCTTCTGTACAAAGTAATTCTAGGCCTGTTGGATAAAGATAAGTTCACAAACAAAAGTCGCCATCCTAAAGATTATATTCTTACAGACATTTCATCATTCAAGCCGTCTGTTTTAAGAATTTATTTTAGGATGAATAATATAACTAACTTTTTTTTTTCCCTTCTCTTTTTACTTTACAAAATGATACTCTTGCTTTATTTTAGTTTAACTTTTAAATTCCAATATGCACTTTTATTTTAAACAAAAGAATCATGGTTTTCATCTCAAACACCAGGATTCCCTGATCTTTAACCACATCAGGGCATTTTTAAACGATTAATTGCTGATTTACTGATGAAACTCGACTCTTTTAATTGTTGTTGGTGTAACATCTATAATTCTAAAACTATAACTAAGACTTTGGTAAACCCTGGAACAGAGGAACATTAAACCTAATCAATTAACCACCAGTGTAATAAAAGTACAAAAAGCACCAACAACAAAAGAAGATGATTTTGTTCATTTTTAAGTGAAGATTTTATCTCTTCAAGCACTTAAGATATGTCCATTGTTAAGTTTAATTTATTTCATTTCCAATACTGGTTGATTAAGCACTTCGAGTGGGCTGATGACCCTAACTTTTGGAATCAAAGTTAGGGTTGTCACCCCCAATCAGACATAGACCAATGCAAGGGCTTCAACAAATGGAGAAAATATGAAGCAGGGCCAAGCTTTCTTTGAACTAAATATTTATTAATTTCCCCCAAAATGGTTACACAACATCACAAGAAATTTCCAAACTGCTATTAAGTTTTAAACGAGCAAATTCTTCTTTATTATCTTATCAAACATGATGTTTATCCGGTTTTCTTATTTGCTTTGTGAAATGATTTCAACTCATACCAGTTGTTCTAAGCTAGTTTTAAAGCTAATCTCACATTACTGCAAATTCTTCAAGAGAAAGAAACACTGAACTGTGATATTATTTAATGATTATTTAAACAATGTCTTCAAACATTTTTATTGCTTCCTTTTGTTTAGTTCACTAGCTATATCAATCAATCATTAATAGAATTGTACCAAAAGTAGTTTTGGTTGAATTCAATCAGCCAATACAATAATTCTCATAATAAACCCTTATTTTTCTAGGATAGTTTGGTGTTTTGCTATATTCTTTTGCAAAGGCTTATAAATTTTGTATGAGTACAGGGAACTGCACTAGGCTGGTTTAAATCTTATTTATTTGACTGATTTCAGTTTGTTCATATCAATGATAAATCTTCCTCATGCTCCAGGGTTACCTGTGGAGTACCACAGGGATCAGTGCTAGGTCCACTTCTCTTACTATACAGTATATACTATATTTACTATATATATGCTCCCAGTTGGTAGTATTATCAGACAGCATGGGATTAATTTTCACTGTTATGCTAATGATACTCAGCTCTATCTGTCTATAAATCCTAATGAAGCTAATCCATTACAAAAACTATAGACATGTCTTGAAGACATTTTAACTTGGATGACTTTTAATTTTTTGCTTTTGAATTCAGACAAACCAGAAGTTATTTTCTTTGGACCAGAGTCTCTGAAAAATATATTGATTATTCAGTCACTTTACTTGGATGGAATTAAATTAATCTCAGATAATAAAGTAAAAAATCTTAGTGTTATTTTTGATCAAGATCTGTCATTTAAATCCAATATGTCATTTAAATCCCATATCAAAGAAGTTTCTAGAATTTCCTTCTTTCATCCCCGGAATATTGCAAAAATTGCAATATGGTGTGAGGGATTTCTGTGGAGTCAATGAGTCGATGCAATCAGCTGGCTTTCCCTTTATAGAAGGCAAGGCAAGTTTATATGTATAGCACAATTCAGTACATGGACAATTGAAAGTGTTTTACATGAAATAGACAATAGAATAGAAGAAAAATAAAGGTAGAGTAAAAGCAATTAAACTTAAAAACGTGCATAAAACAGATAAAACATTTGGACTACAACCTCAAACTAAAAGTACCTCAGTTAACAGTTTACCTTCAACAGTCAAAGGCAGCTTTAAACAAATGGGTTTTTAACTTTGACTTAAAAGAACTCAGGCTTTCAGCTCTTTTACAGTCTTCTGGGAGTTTGTTCCAGATAAGTGGAACATAGGAACTAAATTATGCTTCTCCGTGTTTGGTTCTGGGTGGACAGAGTAGCTGGATCTACAAGACCTAAATGGTTCTGGGAGGTTGATTCACTGATAACAAATCTGTATGTATTGAGGTGCTGATCCATTCAGTGATTTATAGATTAAAGTCTGAGCTACAGTGAGCCAGTGTAAGGACTTTAGAACCAGGCTGATGTGCTCTACTTTTTTAGTTCTAGTGAGAACAGCAGCATTTTGGATCAGCTGCAGTTGTCTAAAGGACTTTTTAGGCAAACCTATGAACACACTGTTGCAGTAATCAATAAAGATAAATGCATGAACGAGTTTTTCTAGATCCTGCTTGGACATAATTCTGGAAATGTTCTTCAAGTGGTAAAAGGCTGACTTTGTGAATGCCTTTATGTGCCTTTGAAGGTTCAGGTCTGAGTCCATCATGACACCAGGATTTCGGGCATAATCAGTGCTTTCTAGCTGAAGTAGCTGAAGCTGTGAACTAACTCTAGGTCTCTCCTCTTTTGGTCCAAAAATTATTACCTCAGTTTTGTGTTTATTCAGTTGGAGAAAATTATGGTGCATCCACATACTGATCTGTTCTAGGCATCTAGCCAATGCTCTGATGGGTTCATAGTCACCTGGTGAAATTGTGATGTAAAGCTGCGTGTTATCCGCGTAATTATGGTGACTGATCTTGTTGTTTGCTATAATCTGAACTAAGGGGAGCATGTACTGTATATGTTAAATAGGAGGGGGCCCAGAATGGATCCTTGAGGAAACCCGCATGTGATTTTTCTGGTATCTGATTTAAAGTTCCCTGCCGACACATAAAAATCCCTGTCCTTCAAGTAGGATTTAAACTAGTCCAGTGATAGAAAGGCTGACTACGTTTTCCAGATGCTCTAATAAAATCAAGTGATCAACAGTATCAAACGCTGCACTGAGATCCAATAATACCAGTACCTGGATTCTTCGAGAGTCTGAATTTTTACAAATGGCATTGATCACCTTAATCAAGGCAGTGTCTGTACTGTGGTTGGCACGGGAACCTGACTGGAAGATATCAAAGCAGCTTGTTATTGTTAAGTAGGCATTTACCTGTTAAAACACAACTTTTTCAATGATATACTGATGAAGAGGAGGTTGGATATAGGCCTGTAATCCTGCAGGACTAATTTGTCCAAGTTTATTTTCTTCAACAATGGTTTAATAATTGCTGTTTTTAAGGTCTGTGGGAAAACACCCGACATGAGGGACATGTTAATGATTTGAATCAAATCAGACTCTAAAGCACGTAAAACCTTCTTAATAAAACCTGTGGGTAAAACATCAAGACAGCAGGAAGAGGAGCTTAGCTGCTGAACAGTTTCTTCTAAGCTCTTGCAGTTTATTGGGGTGAATTGAGACAGATTAACAGAGTTTATTCTAAGTGGAGGTAGTATTGGTACTGGAGATGGTGTTGATACGCAGACTGCTTTTATAATAGGTTCTATTTTCTCAGTAAAAAACTTTGCAAAGTCATTGCAGGCCTTTTAGATTGGAGTTCATCGGCCATAGGGGTAGGAGGGTTCGTTAACTTGTCAACAGTGGCAAATAAAGCATGAGAACTGTTGATGTTCTTTTGATAATCTCAGAGAAGAAGGATTCTCTTGCATTTTTTAGTTGTAAGTTATATCTGTGAAGTTTCTCTTTATAGATTTCATAGTGAACAAGAAGTCAATTTTTTCACCACCTTCGTTCAGCTTTTCGGCATTCTCTCTTTTCTTTTCTTACAGCTGGATCATTTCTCCATGGAGATTTCCTCTTCCCAGGGACAACTTTCATTTTAATTGGAGCAATGGAATCAATGATGTCTGTAACTTAACAGTGGAAGTTATCAATCAGCTCATCTACTGAGTTATAGGGTAAAATGGAAGCAGAATGGTAAACCTGTGTAAAGTTATTAAATGTACTGTCCATTATAACACGATATCTTATAACATTTCTTTTGGTACTTAGGTTTGTGGGAAAGACAGTTTCAAAGTATACAGGAAAATGGTCTGATAGGGCAACATTAGTTACAGAAACATTTGAAATATTTAGACCTTTGCTTATGACCAAATCCAAAATATGGCCTCGATTGTGTGTTGCTGTTTAACATGTTGAGTCAAACCAAAACGTTTAAGAATATCACACAGTTCTTTTACATCTGTATCTTCAGGGTTGTCAACATGTACATTAAAGTCCCCCACAATAATTAAATAGTCCTGTTCGATACATGTTAAATTAAATAAAGACTTTGAAAACATTGAATCAATGTGACTGCATGATTTTGATTAAATTGCCTCTGTAAAGTGCCTTGAGATGACACATGTTGTGAATTGGCATTATACAAATACAAATGAATTGAAATGAATTAAATGCATTCCATATGTGAGCAGTGTTTGTAATGAAAAGGCTGGAATTTGAATCCCTCTTTTATATGTCTTGGTACACCATTAAATTGAACTATCCATACCAGGAGGACATTAAACACCACACATGACAGAGCTTAATCTTCCTTCAAATCTGCTTTATTTCCTTACATTTTGACCCACAAACAATGCTTTCTCGATTTGCAATCATAGCAAAACACAGAAATACTGAGCTAGTTGTTTTTATTATGGAAAGAAAAACAAATTTCATACTGATGATATATGAAATAGCTGTGAAAAAACTTTGTCTTGGAATATAACAGTAGAAAAACAGAAGAATTTAATCATTTCTATGTTCTGTGAAAAACAATTATATAGTACACATGTAAATGGAAAGGCTTTTCTGTTTGCTAGATTCTAGACTTTCTTCTAATATGTATTGGGTTGTGTTAGTTGTATCAGTTTATTAAATGTGTGCTTCGTTGGCTATTCAGAATAAATAATATAATTCATATTTGTAAACTCTGGGCTTCCGTATTAATGGTGCTCCGGTTGGCGTACTCACTATTTATGTTTAAATAAAGACTTGGAAACCTATGATTCACATCTCCTCCCAAACAGCATTTTATCTGATCTTTTACTTTAAATGGAGTAATATTTTGTATATTCATTTTAATGCGATAAAAAACATTGTTCTTTATTTTGTATTTGTAAATGGTTGCTCTTCTTTTCTAAGTTCCCCTGTGAAAACAATTTCAATTCATTAGAGTATAGTTTTATTTATAGGTGAAACATTTTTTTTCAAAAGCATTTAAACTTATTTATATTTAAAACAGAAAACAGCATTCCATTGTTTGAAGTTCCTAATGCTTTTATTTGCTTCACAGGCATTTCACACTCCAGCAGCTTAATTGAGATTCAACAAGTAAACAATACAACTTGTTCAAAATGTCAGAGGATGGACATTTGCTAGAAAATCATTTTAATTGATTGGAAAATAAAATCACACAGCTGAAGACTACCTTAGCAAAAAACTGTGTTTTCAGCAAGATCATCCAATGAATGATGCATGTGATCATCATATGCTCCAAGTTCTAATTATTTTTGCTGAAACACCAACTTTGGTCCATCCTTTGAAAATCACTTTCATTACTCTCACATTCCTAGACATATTTATCAAGGAGTGCAGCTTCTCATAAATGTTTCATCTTTAATTTCATACTTGTAGAGATGAGAGAGCATGGATTCATCTCTCTCGAACATAATATGCTGAAAAAAGGTTTGTTTTTTTGAGACTGACCTCGGGTGTTCCAGATCTCTCAAATGTTACCAGATTAGGAACACCAAAAGAGTTTCTAAGATATAAACTTGAACTTGTCTCCTGAAGTGAAAATTTCCACTGGAACACACTTGAAATAATAACCAGCAGCACTCGTGGATCTAATGTGATGAGTATGCAGCATTGAGCTCAAGTGTATGTCCTGTTAACCTAGGCTGTCTGTTGCTATATATGAGTGATGGCAGTCACGTCAGCAAAGAGATAATTAGATGCTGCAGCAAAGCAAGGGACAGAGGAAGTGGACGACCGCCACAGTGAGATATAATTTCACAGTCTCTGCCCTGATAACTGTCTAACAGCTGCTGAAAACACAACCAGCAGAGGGGTCACACTGAGTAATCTCACTCACAGCTTAGTCAGAGTAAAAACATACTATACAGCTAGGTAAGCAAGCGTGTAGGAATATACTGCTGGCAATCATTTAGTCATTTGTGAAATTACTTTGAATTCATCTGGCAGTAAATCATTATTTGAAGATGTTATCTTTTTAAAGAAATGGTTTGAGCAGAATAAAAAATTGATCATGCATAGGTTCTCCGTTATTTAAACAAATGCGATGTTTAATTGAAATCTCTTACATTGTAAACATTAAATAAAAAAGGAACTCAGTCACTGCAGTTGCCTCCAAATTTAATCACTACCCTTCTCATCAGACTTGACTTTTTCATAAATTTAACAATGAATGAATGTCCAACATATACAGACGGTTAAAGTTATATACCACAGTATCCCAGGAGGATTTTGGCTAAGCCACTGCAGAGCCTAAATCTAACTTTCTTGAGCCATTTGGAGGTAGAGATGCATACATGTACTTTCATGAACTGGTGGCCAAATAGAAATAGAAATTTTTTGAAACAAGGATTTCAAGGTTCGACTATAGCAAGTAGGTGAAGTTCTACAACATTAGGGCAATCATTACACCAGTGTGTCAATCTTCCTGAAATGTTTTGTTAGCTTATACTCCACATGTAACTGAATGCAAACCGTTCAAAATGTACTATTATAACACATCAGGCCTCAAAGCATTTTTACAAAAGTTTCGGGGACCATGAAGGTGTTTTATTAGCATGTGAGTCAGTCCTTTATGTTCTTTTGATTTAGCAGTTTTTTGCTTGGATCTCTTCCATAGATCCATTTTTACCTGTCTCATTTTTACTTTTGGATCATAAACACTGGCTTTAAGCCCTGCAGGGCTTTGGCTGCCGTTCCTAAATCTTTGGTAATACTCTATATCTAAAGTCAACTCTGGCATAGTTCACATCTTTGGTTGCCTAGAATGCCACAGCAATTTACTGTCTTAACGTTTTGTAGGTGTTTTTACAAATTGAAGTCAAAACTGGTATATAGCTTCTGGGAGAAATGTTTCATTTATTTGATTGGACATCAGGATAGCTTCATTGTTTAGTTGTTTTAGCTGAAAAAAATAGGAACTGATGTTAGAACAATTTCATATGATTTAGATTTCTCAATTGTTGTTAGATTGCATTTCTCCATGTCAACAGGCAAAGGAGAGGTGTCCGAAATTCAGGTCCAAAATTGATTGATTCTTTTTAAAAACATATGTCTTAGTGTTCTTTTTTGTAAAAATGCTTAATTCACATAGAGTCATTAGGTCTACACAGAACGTGAGTCTCTGTTTTGTTATTTTGAACTAACTTTCTTTATTTGAGCGGTTTACAGTACATTACAAGCTACTGGAAAAAAAAAATTGGAACAGGTTGTCAGTCAATGGATATGTCTAGGAGAGTGATAGCACTTAAACACTGAAACAGAAGAAAAGGTGTATTATCTAGAGGCAAAATATTAAGATTGTTTTCATATGTTTAGTATGCACATTAGTGTGGCTCCAATACATTGAAAATAATATGCTGATACACTGGCGACGTCAAATGGGCATTTCTGCCCAACTCAGGAGAAGCCAGATTAATACTCCTTAATATGCACCATGAGATCCTCATCTGGTGCAGATAGCGATGACCGACAAGGTCATTTATATCTGTAATATATAATGTAAATCTATGTGTTTTTGATACAAGGAGTTAGGGGGAAGCTTTCACTTGATCTGACCTAGCAGCTGGGTCCCTCCAGAGTACGGTTGTTTTCAGACATCAACTAGTGTGCACCAGAGTTTGGCTGGAGCCGAACTGGGACCACCTCTTCACGATGCACTGGTTTGGTGCTTATTAGAGACCGACTGTGTTTTCACATTGACACAAACAGGATCAAATTTAGGCTGCTCTAAATTTAGATAGACAGAAAGTTGCAAGTGTAAAAAAATACACAAATTTGTCGGAAGCAGTGACTTACCAGATCTCTTCAGGATGATGTCAACGAGAAACAGAACAGCAGGCCAGATCAGGGATTATAGTCAGAAGCTGAAATGACTGCAAAATAATGCCAAACAATATTCTATACGTTTTATGTGTTTTATCAGACTTATCCAAGAGTTCAGTTCATTTATCCAACTTGTAAATGATATGTTCTGAAAGCAACTCAACTTTCTGCAGATTTCTGTTTACTCTGCTTCCTCTGTCTGTCTTTTCCTCACTAATATGACTTATCAGTTACAGCTAATCGTAGGTCTTTTCTGATTAGCTCATAAATTCAAAGGAAAGGTGGTAACAAGCCCCCGCGCTGCTCTTTTACTGTCTGACCTAAACAGCTGCTTTAATAACTGTCACGAGCAACGCGCTCAGTTTGCACTTTTAGAGCTACCACAATAAGAGATCATAGCGCTGTTGTTGGATCAAGTTTGTATCACCTGCGGATTTTAGCAAAAATTAAATCTTATTTTTGTTTTAAGGATTTTGAAGGACTTATCCATACTTTCATTACATCCCAGTTGGGTTATTGCAATTCATTATATAGAGGCATGGATAAATCACAGATGCAGCGACTTCAATTGATCCAGAATGCAGCGACTTGGCTTCTTAAAGGAACCAGGAAGCGTGACCATGTAAGACCCATACTGGCCTCTTTGCATTGGCTGCCCGTCTTCTACCGAATAGATTTTAAGATTATTTTATCAACTTATAAGGTTTTAAATCGATTAGCTCCTTATCTTCAAGACCTTTTAAAATTCCAGTCTGTGTCGAGAAATCTACGTTCAAATAATCAACTATTACTCACAGTTCCTCGGACTCGACTTAAGAGGAAAGGAGATCAGGCTTTCTCTGTTGTTGCTCCAATTCTGTGGAACAATTTACCCTTTCAAATTAGATCTGCCCACAGCCTGGATCATTTTAAATCGCTTCTTAAAACGTATTTTTATTCTCTGGCTTTTATTTGAAGTATTATTCTTTTGGTGTGCTGTAAATTGATGTTGTCTTTCTTGTAAAGCACTTTGGTGCAATTTCTTACCTATTTTAAAGTGCTATATAAATAAATTTGACATTGACATATGAGACATTTTTTTAACATTTATCATTATCAGATGACAAAATCTGGGACATTTCTTGGGGTACCTTTTACCAGGAAAAGGTGGTCCAGAAAACGGAGACCTCTGTTCACTGCAACAGTGGCAGTGGTGAAAGAAAGTTGGGTAGATTTAGTTGAACAGTCATTTCACATGACCCTAGGGTTCACTCATGAAGAGGGTCTGTAAAAAAGAAAGGTTTTTATTGAGATGTCAGAAAGACAGAAGTTTTGTCATCCAGTTTCCACCAGGCATTTGTGATTATCCTTGCTTTTGTTTGGAGATGCTTTAAAAACTTTTAGGTAACTGGGAAAATAGGGAGTGGAGACTTTCAAGCTTGTGAGATGGATTATTTTGAGAAACAAGAGAAATACTGCCAGTGGAAGTCATATTTTTTGTGAAATTGGAGATTACTATCAAGTTGGATATCTTTAAAATGTGGAGGAGACATGTCCCCTTCACATATAATTACTGCAACTACTATGGAAATAATAAGCTTCACGATCGAGCTTTATTAATGTCAATATATTTAAGAAGAATTTTTTATTATATTTGAATGAAAAGGGAAGACAAAGCTAAAATGTGAGAAACATTATCTTATTAATCTGAACTTTGACACAGTGTTTTTTGTTCACCCTCCATGCTACAGACTTCTCCATTAACTATCCAGGCTTCCTCCATCTGAAGCTCTTCAACAGCTCTGCCAGTACTTTATCACAGATGGGGATGACTCAGAGTATGGACAAACATTGGTGAACTTCCCAGCAGAACCACTTCATCCTCTTAGTGAAAACAAAGGAAATAAAATGTTTAACCTTCACAGGCACAGAGCTAGGGAGGATCAAAATTAACCAAATAAATATATAATTGAATAAATGAAAGTGAATGTACCATTAGGTAAATAGTTGCAACACGTACTGGTCTATAGTACAGTAAATTAATAAAATATCATTAAATTATTAAATATACCGTTTGAATAATGACATCAAATAATAAAATGTCATTTTTAAAAATGGGTTTAAATATATTTAAAATTACTCTATATTTAACTAGAAAAGCACTTGGAGTGTGCAGACCTCCGCCAAACAGCAAACTTTGCCCCATATTTTGACTTAATAGCTAAAAGTTCCCGTAATCTGGATCATTACCAAAGTTTTATGAACTTTTTCTTGGATCACCTTTCCTGTGCTTTTGTCTTCAGTATAATACTTCTGGACTTCTTTGAGTCTGATGCTGAAGCCATCAATAGTCCCCGCTGCCACTATATTCTTTAGCAGTGAACTGCTTGTTCCGTCAAATAATATTAAAGAATCTTTTTTAAAAAATTCCTGCATCCGGACTATGATGTGGATCATCCATCCATCCATCCATCCATCCATCCATCCATCCATCCATCCATCCATCCATCCATCCATCCATCCATC
>JAUZNJ010032343.1:0-13719 GCA_034780135.1 Jordanella pulchra | reverse complement strand
CCAACAGTCTCTGGACCCCTGCGGTACTTTCCCCTTTCCAAGGATCTGTCAGAACCAGTCAAGGTACCATCCGAACCTAACGCTCTGTCTTATTACCTGACCACCTGGCTAACCGAACCTCCCGGTCTACAGACCTCAGTGATTCCTGTCCTGGACCGGAACCAGAACCGAACCAGAACCAGTTTACTCTGTCCTTGTCTAAATACACTTGTTAACTTTTTCCCTGCCTCCTGTGGTGTTCTGCATGTGGGTTAGACACCTTAAGCCCATCATGACACCTTACCAGTCCCCTTACGTGTTGCCGCTCTGGACGGGAAGGTCCTATCCCAGATCACCCATCTGACCAAGCCGCTCCACCTTCTCATTTCAGGTAACCACAATGAACTTATTTCTTTTTTCCTTTTTCCCATCACCTAGTTCTCCCATAATACTCGGTTTCCAGTGGTTACAGTCTCACAACCCACAGATCAATTGGTCAGAGGAGCACATCGAGTCTTGGTCCATCGCATGTCACTCTTCCTGTCTCCGCTCAGCAGTTCCCCCAGGCTTATCACTGGCAGAGCAACAGGAGGCCGACCCTAGCAACCTCTCGTCTTTATAATATCTCCCGTCTCGAGAGAGAGACTATGGAAAAATACATAAAAGACTCTTTAGCAGCCGGAATAATTCATCGATCCTTGTCCCATTTGGGTGCCGGATCCTTCTTTGTGGGGAAGAAAGATGGCTCACTAAGGCCTTGTATTGATTACAGAGGGCGCAATAACATAACCATCAAAAACAAATACCCGTTACCATTATTATCTTCTGCTTTTGAACCAGTTCATGGGGCCACCATTTTTTTCAAAATTGGATTTAAGAAATGCCTACCACCTCTTGCGTATCCGCCAAGGAGACGAATGGAAAACGGCTTTTAAAACTCCCATTGGACATTTCGAACATTTAGTAATGCCGTTTGGCCTGTCCAGTGCTCCAGCCTTTTTTCAGGCCTTGGTAAATGACGTTCTAAGAGATTTCCTAAACATCTTTGTTTTTGTCTATTTAGATGACATTCTCATCTATTCCCAATCACTCAAGGAGCATAAACGTCACGTCTGCCTGGTCCTCCAGAGGTTCCTTGAAAACAAGCTCTTTGTGAAAGCTGAAAAGTGTGAGTTCTACAAACAGCCAGTCTCCTTCCTGGGTTTTATTTTAGGGGGTGGACAAATAAAGCCCTCGGAGGAGAAAATCTGGGCAATATTAGAATGGCCAGTTCCTGAGACCCCAAAGCAATTACAGCGCTTCCTGGGATTTGCTAACTTTTATCGGCGTTTCATCCGAAACTACAGTCAAACTGCTCTGCCATTGACCGCTCTAACTTCCTCCAAGATCCCTTTTAGTTGGACCCCAGAGGCTGATGCCGCTTTCTCCCCGGCTCAAGGGTCTGTTTGAAGCAGTTCATAGTCAAGGTGGATTCCTCCGATACCGGTGTTGGGGCAGTATTATCTCAGGTTTCATCCAAGGACAACAAGACTCACCCATGTGCTTTCTACTCTCGCAGATTAACCCCTCCTGAACACAACTATGATGTTGGAGACCGAGAACTTCTGGCTATAAAACTGGCCCTGGAGGAATGGAGACACTGGCTGGAGGGAGCAGAGTATCCGGTGCTGGTTTGGATGGACCACAAGAATCTAACCTACCTTCAGTCAGCCCGCCGACTAAACCCTCATCAGTCTCGATGGTCACTTTTCTTCTTCCGATTCAATTTTGCCATTTCATATCGCCCTGGGTCCTGTAACGTAAAGCCTGGCGCACTCTCCCGCCAGTATTCATCCGATGATACAGAGAAGGTTCCTGCCACGATCCTCCCTCCCAGTTGCACAGTTGCTACTGTCATCTGGGAGATTGAGGACGTCATTAAACAAGCCCAATCATCCGATCCGACTCCTGACTCCTGTCCACCCAATAAGATCTTCGTACCCTCCGCCGTCAGAGCCCGTTTCCTTCAGTGGATCCACGCATCTAAGTTTTCTGGATATCCTGGTATCAGCCAAACGATCGGCCTGATAAATCGTAGGTTTTGGTGGCCATCTGTTCACAAGGACGTCGCTGAATACACCTGAGCCTTTACCATCTGCTCACGCAACAAGACCTCTCATCAACCCCCATCTGGCCTCCTTCAACCTCTTCCCATTCCCAGGCGCCCTTGGTCACACATTTCCCTGCATTTTGTTACAGGTTTCCCCCCTTTAAAAGGCATGACCACAATCCTCTCCATTGTTGACCGGTTTTCCAAAGCATGCCACTTCGTTCCCCTCCAGAAACTACCCACTGCCTTCCAGACCGCCCAACTCCTTGTGAAACACGTGTTCAGATTACATGGAATTCCCCAGGACATCGTCTCAGACTGTGGACCACAATTCTCATCCCAGGTTTGGAAAGAGTTCTGTGCTGCATTAAACGCTAAAGTTTCATGAACCTCTGGTTTCCACCCTCAGTCAAATGGCCAAACCAAGCGTTTGAACCAGGACCTCGAGACCACCGTCATTGTTTCCTTCCTTGGGTAGAGTATGCACACAACAGCCACATTTCAGCAGCTACAGGTCTATCTCCCTTTGAAGCATCAATCGGATATCAACCACCACTCCTGTCCGTAGATGAAGACAGCATTTCAGTCACGTCCGTCCGTCACCACATCCGCCGCTGCCATAAGATCTGGTCCAACACAATCAACAACCTCAGCTGCACCACAGAACAGAATAAACGTCAGGCTGACCGTAGGAGAGTGCCCGCACCCATCTACAACCCCGGTCAGCAAGTATGGTTGTCCTCTCGAGACATCTCTTTAAAGTCAATGTCCAAGAAACTTTCACCCCGTTATATTGGCCTGTTCCCCATTGAATCCATTGTCGATCCATCTTCAGTCCGTCTTCGTCTACCTGCTTCCCTCTGTGTCAATCCCACTTTCCATGTGTCCCAAATCAAACGGTCCACATTAACACGCTCTGCCCTCCAGCCGAGCCCCCTCCACCCCCCCGTGTAGTTGATAGACATCCGGCTTACACTGTCCGCCGGATCGTGGACTCCCGTCGGCAAGGTCGTGGACGGCAATACCTCGTTGATTGGGAGGGCTACAGTCCGGAGGACCGTTCTTGTGTCCCTGGCTCCTTTATTTTGGATCCTTCCCTGATTTCTGAATATCGCTCGTCTTTGCCATCTTCTTCGTCTAGGCCGCCAGGTGGCAAGCATTGGGGGGGTGTACTGTCATGATCCAGGGTTCTGGCTCTGTTGGGGTGGTTTTTGTCTGTGTGCCTGTTCCACTTCTCCACCACCAGATGGCGCCAGTGTTCCTGTTTTGTGACCGGAGATGTCTTCATCCATCACAGCTGCTCTGCATTAGCTCATCAAGCTGGCAGTACTTGAGGAGTGGACCACCAACCATTCAGTGCTTGAGTGTTTGCCAATCTCGGTACCTCTGAGCCCATCGAGCTAGTCTCAGCATTTCCCAGTGTTTCCTAGAACTCCTTGTGATCATTCTGTTTCCTCTGCTGTCTTCAGGTGGATCCCCTGTCGACCTGAATCCTCTGGAGAGACCCTGGCTCACTTCTGGTTTCTCAACCATCCCTCATGACGCTGTGGATGATACCAATTGGTTGCCCCGAGTTTCCATACTCACCTCCTCGTTGTTTCCAAGCGTTTCCCGAACCCATGGCTGGTGGTCAGTTTTCCTCTGTGTCTCCGCCGAACCTGAGCTCTCCGCTGGTTCTCCGCCACTCTCCTCCATTGCCTCTAAGCCCTCAAGAAACCCAGACCCCAGACATGATCAGATCCTCCTCCAAAGCACTGAAATCATCATGTACAAGTAAGCTGTAAACGGACCTTCTCTCTGCAAGTTTGTTTTCTACATTCCCTGAACTCACCACCTTGCTCTTCCTCCATCAGTGAGGTGTCAAAATCCAAGTATGCAGGCCGTCGTATTCCCCTGGGTCCATTCATCCCTGCATCTTCCTTATATTGTGACATCTGGAAAATAAACCCTAAATCTGATTACTCTTCTCCTGTGTTGTGTTCTGCAAGTGGGGTAAGCATTTAAAACCCAACATGACAGCGTGAACATGATCTTAAACTAACTATCACAGAAAAATAAGATCCAAGTGATGGGGTTTTTTGGGGTTTTCTTTGGTGAAAATATAGCAGCACACTGTTTTTGCTATCTCTTTGGTAGTTTTAGTTCATTTTTGGAGGCAGCACATTGTGAACAGAACTTGGTAAGTGAAAGAGTAGGACTCAAGCACAGAATATCCACAATCTGTGTTTTATTTTTACAAAGGACTCTGATTTTATTGTCCAGTCACAGCATCTTCATGGATTTGGAAAAATAGCTAAGGCAGACAGAGAGGCGAATCTGGCTCCATTTCTCTCTATTTTCTTTTTAGCTTAAAATATGAATTTCTCCTCCTGCCTGTTCACGAAGGTCTACCTGAGGCTTGAAGAGGGAGAAAAAGGCAAACAATAGCTTTGCCCTAGCACTTATATTTCTTCTCCATATATCTGTATTACACAACTCTCTAAGGGTTATTTTTGGTTAATTAAGAGATCACATCATGTCCATAAAGAACACAGAAGCAATGCATGTGTCAAAAATAAAAACATAACTTTCTCCTGCAGTTTTTATTATTTTTTTCAACATAATCATTAAGATTATGATTACTTGTGAATGCCTTGACAAAGTAACTGTGGACTCAGGTGGAACAAACCTTTTCTTTTAGAGGCATTTGGAAAGTACAGAGACTGCCTGGATTCTGGACTAGTTCCCCCCTGTTGGCATCATTAAGAAAGAAGGACACAATCATTCATATTTTTTTGACAATTCTTGGATGACTGTCAGACACTGGCTGTAGTACACTTCGCAAAGAATCAGAGATTTTGGCTCCATCTATATTTTTTCATCTGAAAATATCACAGAGAAGAGCTTAATGGTTGCATGACCAAAATAGACCAGTGAGATGCTGACCATGTCGTTTGAAAAGTGTTGGTCTGTCTTAAAAAAGCTTGCAGTTATTCCTAGTGATAGCTTCAAGTTCTGCCAAGAAGACTGTGTCCACAGTTAATAGTATTGACTGTGAACAGAAAGAAACAGTATTCAGTGTTTAAATATCGTTGCCTTTTAAAAAATTTGTAGTAACAGCTGTAGTTTCTATAATATATCCATATCTAGCTTTCAGGTCGCACCTTTTGTTAAAATGATGCTGTCATCCCTTGATGGTTTGTATGCAAACATATTCTATTGGCAGCCAATCAGAGGGATTTCTTCAGACGAAACATGGCAGGAAACACAGCAGTCTGTCTCTGAAATCACACTGAAGGCTTGTCATTTTCAAAGCCTAACTGAGTGCACAAAACTCCATTCAGCAGAATGTATCTTTGTATTTGACAGACATTTTGTTTATGTGGCAGGATCATTTATTTTGATCAGCAGTACAGACAGAGCATCAGATTACCTCTCTGACCTCTCAGATATCTTAAATACCATTACTCAGTCCTTGTGCCAATGTTATGCTGGTAGTTTGTAACATTACATTTTTTATTTTTGTTGTTTTACTTTTCAACACACCGCAGGGATTGTAATAAGTTATATTCCTTGTCATTACACCTATCCGTCAGATCTTGGTATCAGTCCTGCCAGTTATGTTTCAAATCTACAGCCTAACCTTGGCAGACTTGGTGTGTTTATTAAACACATAGTCAGCAGCCTGCTTTATGAAATACCCTGTCATTCAGCCTTAATATTGCAACAGTGCAGTTTCTGTGTTTATATGGGACATTTAGTGTTTTGTCCCATGCTGCTGCAAAACATGTATACTTCAAAACGTTCTTAAAACAAATTAATCTTTTATTGACCAACATAATCTTGGTATAAAAATTTTCTTGTTTTTAAGTTTTTGTATATTTCTGTAGTTGGGGAAAAAATAGATAATTACATTTTTCACATTTTAAATCATCAATTGACAGCCTTTCAATCAATACTTTGAACCAACAAGAGGGCAAATAAAGAAACAACTGTTAATGTCATTTAACACAAGGCTTAGCACATCCAGAGAAGAGATCATTTTTTTGTCCACAATCTTGTTTAGATCTTTCAGGGTTCTGGTCCCCTTTGATGATAAATAATTATTATCAGACAGTATTTTAATCCTAGCTGACATTGACAAAGACATTTTAGTTTGATCTAATGTGAAACAGTGATATGTGGTCGTTTTGTGTTTTACAATGAACTGTACCTAACAGTGGATAAAATACACTGCAGATTTGTGGAAAAAGGTACACAAACCTGTAAGGTGTGGAAAGCTAAAGATAAGGAGTGTGTGGGACAAAGGATCGGAATACAAATTTTCAGCTCTTGTAACATTTTAGCTGGGGGCTTATTTCACCTGTAAATAGAAATGGAGACCAACTTGAATCCCAATATTTGGGAATTTTTAAAAGATTGCAAATACGGCTTAGTCAAACCCTTATTTCTAGAAGCTATCCTAAAGGATCACCTGACAATAAAACAATTTTCTTCTCTGTGTCTTTTAGAAGCATTTTCTCTTTTAGGCCTGTACTAGGAGGCATTGGAAAACACTCCAGTCTTGATTAAATGTGGCTCTTTGTGGAATATCAGAGGTTGTACAGCCAAACTAAAGCTGAGGACCCGTGCAGTAGATAAAAAAAATATGAAAAGGACTGGCGGAGAGAACGGTGACGTTAGTGGAAGGAGGAAAACTTAAAGGCTTACCTGAAGCCTCGGTCCAAATGAAAACACTGCGTGAGTAAGGATCTCATCATGGCCTCACTAAATCCAACTTAATTGACTACAAATCTTGGCCCAACAATCCCAGGCTTTCCATCAGTTTACCTCCTGTCTCCCTCTACTGAATTATCTTTATCTCTCTGTTGATGCACTGGTTTTAAAGCCATTTATTAGATCAGAACCAAACTCACTCATGTTTGTTTTTATGATATTTTTCATATTTTCTCACTTATGATCTTCTAAAGATTTTTTTCTTTTATTTTCTTGCTGCCTTTTATCAATCAGGAAAAAGGTTATACTACACTATGGGTATGGGTGCACACACCTATGTGTGTATGTTTGTATATGTGTGTATGTTTGTATATGTGTCTGAGGGTGAGACAGAGACTTCACACTGGCCTCTGTATAAATGAGGCCTGCTTGTGTTTTGATGGAGAGACCTGCTAATTAATATTCATGAAAAGAGGAAAACATCAACTGAACACTTGACTCGGGCCTCACAGGAGTGTCTGTGTGTGTGTGTGTTTGTGTGTGCGGAGAAGGGGATTACAGTGCAGCAGTCTATACCATCAGCCTTTGCCCTTCTTTGAGTTTGTTTCTGCCAACGTCCTTTTTTTATTAGTTTTTTTAGGGTTTTGGACAAAAACTATTGGGTGTGCATTCTTAGTAAACTGTAGGACAAAAAGATTTTTGAGGTTAGCAAGGTTGGTAAGATTGTGACAGAATGATAAGATGCAGTGATACTATAGTACCATAGATTTACAACAAAGAAACAGAAAGATGTGTCATGACGAGGTTTGTAAAGAACTCAACAAGAGGCAAAATGTGGAGTTCTCTAAAGGGATCCTATAACTCCCTCCAAGCAGAAAACGGACACAAGGTGTTCTTCGTTGTTACTGGCATTTAATAGCCATGCCATGAGAACTGTACAAACACAAAATACATTTTTACAGAAACACATTCCAATAGAGAATAGACAACTATTACACACAAAATTAAATACAAAATGCGTACCTCATTGGCCGCTTCAACCTCAAAGGGTTAATACCAAAAAAAACCTCTGTGTAACGACTTCTTGCAATCCAGCTACATGAGCCTTAATGCCAAACCGAAACCTCTCCATCAACTAGCAACAAAAAGAAGCATGCTGCCTTACACAGAGTACCGTGTGTCACTAAAATATGTGCCGGAACAAAGCAACACATTAAACATTGGTTCCGCTTTGGAACCATTTGCTCACTCTATAATAGATATAAATATTTTACATCACTTAAACTTATCTACACCAACTTAAAATCATGAAATTAACCCAAACTATATAAACTGCTGCTGATGGCAGCCACAGATCCTATTTTGAATTATTTACATATTGCATATTTTGTCCTGCAATTTGGGTCTTTATTACTTCTAGAAACAGTATTCCTTATCAAGCTTTCATTAAGTATTCCTTAATAAAAGCTTGATGGAAATTCAAAATTCAAATAAAATTGCTAATATTGGCAAGAACATTTTCATGCTCGCTTGGGGTGGTAATTGGGTTTTGCAAAAATGGATGAATGTGCAAAACGGAAGATAAACATTTTTTCTTTCAAATCAGCTCTGATAAAGCAAACTAACTCTCATTTTTAAGATCTACAAAATCTTTTTTTGTTTTGTTTTTGAATCTTAAAAAACCACAACTTAAAAAAAGTTTTAACATGCTACTTTGTGAAATCAAGAATGTCACGAGAATGAAATGAAGAAGCTTAAAGGTGATTTTACATTTAACAGTTTAAAGTTATTTCCTGAGCTGTGTCTGAATTGTGCCTATCGATCTTCATTTCTCTTAAATGCTCTGGTTTAACTTGGTTTGTCTTCATTGTTACTGCCTTCTCCTCCATCATCTCTATGTCTGAGTGTTTGTAGGACGTTTAGAGGAGAACTTGTGCACAGCTGGCCGGTATGAAGTGTCCAGAGGGAAGAACAGGAGATTAGCAGTACACAGCTGTCCACACACCAGTATGATGGAGGAAAGAATATTTGTGAGCATATAGGTGCAAAAACTCTAGAGTAGTGATGGTGAGTTGAAATGTTTTTTTTCTTTTTAAAACAAATCTTTACAGTTTAGCACTCAAACCTGATTTAGGATTGGATTCATTTTCACTCTGCATTTTTTGTCAGCATTGATGAAAAGAACGGAAGTTGATGCATGAGGTCTTAAGTGATGGAAACACGTTTTTACATGTAAGGACAATTCCCCAGAACTATGCTGATTTTAGGGACTTTCTACGTACTTGTAGGGGCAAACAACTGGTCCCCATGAGAAGTTCTCCTCTTGGTTTGGGGGTTAAATTTAGGACTAAGGTGCAAATTAAGTTTAGTTTAGGTTAGGTGGGTATGTGTTGTTAATGGTAAGGGGGTTAGGGTACGGGGTAGGGTTAGGCCTTAGAAATGAATGCAATATGAATGAAAGTCAATGGAAAGTCCCTACAAGGTTATTCTAAAACATGTGGGTGTGTGTGCATTTATTAGTGATGCAGCAACTGTCAGCAAGTTCTGACTTCCCACTGTCAGACAGCAGTGATGGAGAAGCTCAAGCGCACAAGTCCAAGCAGACATCAGAGAGGGCAGCAATGCAGCATGTTGAGAGATCAGGTGGTTGCAGGATTCTTTTCTTAGATTAAAAAAAAAAACAACTGTGGAAGGTCGTGGGATAGAGGACGTCTTGCTGCAAACCATGCAGGGGTAAAAGGACTTCATTTATATAGAGCTGTTTTTGTCATACTGACCACGCAGAGTGCTTTACACTATAGCCATTCACATAGTTACTCTCAAAAATATACACATGTGCACATACCAGTGCACATAAAGTAAAGTAATGTGGGGTTAAATGACTTTCAAATCAGAAACGTATAGCGTTCCTACAAGTTTCCAAAACTAAAATTTAAGACTTTAAGACTTTTTAAGACCCCCTGGAAACCTTGATGTAATAGCAAGAAAGCTTGGATAAAATCTAAAACTTGTGGATTGTAAGAGGACGACTCTCCTCATGAATCCATAGTTACCCATGTCTTAATGTCACTGTCCTCAAACATGATGTCAAAGTGTCTTTGTCATATCTGTTTGATAATAAACTCAGGTGCTCTTGTGTTACATCGGTTTATTTGTTAACTCACCAAAACCTCTAAAAGGCAAATGCTTGTCTTTTTAATATCAATTGAAAATGTAACTTCTTAAAGGTGTAATAGAAAATAATAAAAAAATATATATAAATTTTGGGCATCAAAATATATCTATCGTTTATTCACTTGTGGGCAGTCTGGTTTAGAAAGTCAGGATATAATGCTTTTTGCAAATAATGTGGTTCTGTTAGAGTCTTTAAACTAACATCATCCATGACTTTTGGAGCCAAGAATCAATTTATTATAGACTGCGACAAACGTTTGAAAGGTGGATTGCCTCATCACTTTAGGGCTCAGTCAGTCAACTACAGAAGTTTAAGAATCATTATTGGCTTAGGCTGAGAAATAAATTCCAAAGAAGACAAAGAACTAATTGGAGGGACCTTACACTGCCTTCAGTCAGATTCCCAGAAGAAGCTGAAAAGCATCTCAGCATCAGTGTTGCCAACTTAGCAACTTTCTCACTAAATTTAGTGAGTTTTCAAACCCCCCTAGCGACAAATTTTCTAAAAAGCGACTAGCGACAAATCTAGCGACTTTAAGGGGGTTTTGGAGACTGACGTGAAGTCAGCCAGCTCTTCGTAAGAAGCAGCGTGTGCTGCTGCGAGCCCATCCCGTCCCACAGCACTTACAGTGCCTTGGCCCAGACCTCACAGCTGCTGTAAAAAGAAGTAGACTAGACGTTCACTTCCCCGCATCCAGAGTGCAAATGAATTGCGCATGCGTGAAGGCAGCACCACTGGTTGTCTCTCACTCGACTGCACTCCTCTAGCTTCTGGTATGCTAGCGCATTGCACTACAACCAATGATGCAAATTAGGCGATGACATCATGTAGCGACTTTTAGCAAATTTTGGAACAGCCAATAGGTACTGTTCTTGCAGAGGAGTTAGCAACTGCTCAGCTCAGCATTCCAACAGATGACAATGGACTGTTTAGGAAGCGGTTAGGATTTTCTGAGTAACTGCGTGAATATTCAAATAGATGTTACAGAGTTAGTCTTATATCTAGGTTAAGCTTCACAGAGACAGGCCACAGCAAATACTTTTGTTTTAGGCTTAAAGAATGTAAAAAAAAAAAAGTACTGAAAAACTAGAACGATTTTTAGTTCACCCATAAAATCAGGACTTGCAATTTCAACAATTTTGAAAGGGGGTAACTGATTTTGTTGCTTTAATTAAAGCAATTTGATTTGTACAAATAACTTTTTAGTTGCAACAGTCTCACCAGTGACCTGGTAGACATCTTTTACACAATTAGGAAAATATAAATGTGTTAGAGTCAAGTCTTTCAAGGTTTTTCATGCAAAGTTGCTTAATGGTTACATTTTGACATTTATAAAATATGAAGCATTAGGTTTCTAAAGAACCACCATACTCACTTGTAGTGCTCATGTCACCATATTGATTCAGAACCATCTTTGTTTGCTGCTTAATTGAAACCATAAGATTTTAACAGTTTTGCAGATCATTTTGCTATTTTGTATGAGTTATATTTCTATCTGTTCACAATCAGCTTGTATAGGGATGTGAGAAGCTGACAATGAAACCTGAAGGTGAGAAAACCTGGTGGGTGAGATCGGCTCCAGTCCCTCCTTGTTGCCAAGTCACACATTCTTCTTCTTCGTCGTCATCTTTCCTCCTTCTCTCTGTACCTCCCGCTCCGTCTCCACATAAACCACTCTCCACCTTCTGCGCTCTAACTTACTGTATTTTCATTTATTTCACCTACTGTTTCCAGGTCTATATTCCGAGTAGTCCTTTATTTAATGTGTTTTTGTAATCTAAATCTGCCTTTGTTTTTCATTAAGTGTGACACACGTGTGCTTCTGGTTTTAAAATTTTAAATCAACCTGAAAGGCCAAGAACTGAAATTGTTGAGATTTTTTTCTTAAATTTAATTTGCTTAGGAATTTACAAGGATAGGAAGACCATAGTTCAACACTTTTGTGCATGCTGTTTGACTTTTGGCATCAGCTACTTCCTAAAAAATAAATATTTTTTTTATCTTTTTTGTCTAAATGAATAACCTTGAACCTGCAAGCACCTCTAACTACATAGAAAACCCAAAATAAAACTACAAAAAATGTTGATCTTTTTGTTCTGAATTGGCTCTTCTCGCATTGCCATATCTGGCTTTAAAACAGAGCAGTTACTGTAGTTCAAAGATAAATTAGGTCCTGTCCACTCAAACCTGGATATTTTTTTTGAAATCAAGATTTTTACAAAAAAGCCCATTGTTTACATATCATAAAATGAAGAAAAGAAGAACAGATTTTGAAAAAGCTTTTCATAGTTGAGATTATTGAAAAACCATAAATCTTTAGGTCAGATTTACATTAATCCACTATCTCTCCACCTCTTTGGCAGCACATGTAATTACTATTTTAATGCTTTAGAACGTTGGACTAATTTATGAGGTCTCATAATTGACTTGATTTGTGATAATCAAATTGACTGATGTTGTCTTACAGAAACTTGGCTGGAGCAAGAGGATTACATGAGCATAAGGTGATAGCTTAAATTCAGCCTTTATGGCTATCTAAGACTCTACTGGCTGTGTTCAAAAATGTGAACAGTTCCACACATTCCCATCTTCATACCTTGGACCTTATGCTGACATATAGCATATGTAAAGAAAAAATAATATTACCTTACAACCCTGTCCTCTCTGACCACTTTTTAGTAACCTTGAAATTTACATAATCAAGTTTTCCTCCCCGCAAAAATGTTTTACTTAGCAAAATACTATCAGAAAATGCAGTTATTAGTTTTAAAGAATCCATTCAATTTTTGATCTCCTCTATATCACTGAACAATACTGCAAAGGACGGAAATTCAGTTTATTCCCCTTCACAAGTTGACGATTTTGTCGATGGAGTTACTAGTTGCCTGCACACTTCCTTAGGCAATATAGCCCCTTTGAAAAAGAAAATATTTAAAAATAGACCGCAGGCTCCTTGGTTTAATGCAGAGCTGTGCACTCTGAACCAAAATGTTAGGAACCTGGAAAGAAGATGGTGCTCTACATGTTGTGTGCCAGGGTTCTTTGTTTTCTTTGTGGGTTTTTTGTGGTTGCTACTCTCCATTGAGCCACCAGATGGGGCCATGCTCAGCCTCCTGGGGTTGTTTGTCATCATCCAGCACAGCTGAACCTGATCAGCTCATCTAGCAGATAGTACTTTAGGAGCTGACTGCCTGCACTTTGGTGCCTGAGTGTTAACCAGTAACGGTACCTATGAACCTCATAAAGTAAGCTTCAGCTATCTTAATTTGATCTGACCTCCTAGTGATTTCTCCTTGTTGTTTGTTCTCCTTGTTCCTCCCCTTAGGTTGCCCAAGTTTCTAAACTCACCTCCTCAGTCTGATCCCAAGTTCCTCTGTTTCTGCTGTATCTGAGCCTACCTGTCTGCACTCTGACGCACTCCACCTTTGCCTTCTGGGTTTCAGCCGTTAAACCACCGGACCCCCTCGAGCCACAAAGACAAAGACCCTGGACATTTCAATAAACCCACCCAAACGACAAACCTCCACAAGTCTCCACAAGTAAGCTCATTCCTTTTTTCCGGTTAGTACTCCTGTTTCCAATGACTTTTGAACTCACCATATCCTACTCTGCCTTTCATAATGTGCCGATGATCACTCTTTGAGCCCATTCCTCCCCTGGACCAGAACCGTTCATCTTTTATTGTGTTTACAATAAACTCACTTACCTACAGGTGCTGGTCATAAAATTAGAATACCATGAAAAAGTAGATTTATTTCAGTAATTCCATTTAAAAAGTGAA
>JAUZNJ010032342.1:0-13721 GCA_034780135.1 Jordanella pulchra | reverse complement strand
TGTCTGTCTGTCTGTCTGTCTGTCTGTCTGTCTGTCTGTCTGTCTGTCTGTCTGTCTGTCTGTCTGTCTGTCCGTCTTCTCTAAAAAGAAATAAATGTAGAACTCTCCTACTACTAGATCTCGGAAGTTTGTTATTTCTCCCTCTGGTGGTGGGATTCACAAAAAAACTTATCAGATTGTTCAATGTACAATTTATACAAAAGGCTATAAAAAAATAAATGTAGAAAATGTTTTGTATTAATTTCAGTAAAACACCTCAGACATAGGCATATGCTAATTGCAAAACACCATAAAAAAACAAAACATGACCATAATCCTTATTCTTTGACTTGAAAATACATGCACCAATTATTGTTCATGTGTGAGACATTCACGGGGTTTAGGACTTTAACTAATGTAACATTTGTAATTTTTATGCATTAAAAATACTCCACTAACTGTAGGAGACTTGGAGAAGAACAATGATAGAATTTTTTGTTTAGGATAGACAGAATGGTGCAAGCCTTTTTTAACCCAAAGAAAAAATAAATAAATAAATAAATATATATATATATACACATATATATAAATATATATAAAACTAAACTATCTATCTATCTATCTATCTATCTATCTATCTATCTATCTATCTATCTATCTATCTATCTATCTATCTACATATAGGACTCAGACTTTCAAACAGTTTTAGATTTACAAAACTTTTTTCTAAGCACCTTTTGTGAAACTGCAGTTAAGCATACGTTTTAGTCTGTAGCTCTGTCCTGACTTTGACTTCTCATTGCCTAAACCTGATATGAGAGCAGGGATCCTCTTCTTGCTGTCTGACAGTTGATGAGCTGAGCCTTTTTCTGAGCACACTCAAACTCACATCAAGGATGTCTTTGCTCGGGGGCATCTGTGTTAAGGACACAATGTCTCTCTTCACCTCGTTGTGACAGTTTTGCTGAGTCCTCTTAAACTCACGCAAAATGCTTTTGGGGGCCTGTTCTGTTTTGGATAAAAGTTTTTGCTGACACTCACAGTGTTAAACTTTACATTACAAAAGAAAAATAACTTAGCACAGTGTCCGAACTTCCAACAGGAAATCTTTCTAAGTTGAACTCTACTGCTGTTTTATTTCCCCCCCACCCACCCACCCCCCACCCCTCCTTAGTGCTGCCATATGTGTCAGAGATATGCTTTAACTTGCAGGAGGCTATCTGCATTTCTCAAAGTGAAATCTGTCCTCTACCTGAGAGTCCAGACAGGAGTCAGATAACTACCTCTGGCTGGTGACCTCAGTGTTTTCACTAAACATCCAAGCTTACAGCAGAAACACCATGGCATGCCAATTCTAAAGATTATTTATTGATGATATTTACTGCATTTGATTTTAAACATTCAGATGATTTTGCATTATTAATATGTACAACTGGGCTTCAGCCTCTGCTCCTTAAAAGACAGGGATATTTATATACTGACTCTGGAACATTTGCTTGCATAGACAAAATCCGAACAAAAGATTGAGACTTAATTTCAAGAAACAAAAGCAAACTGGATCTGCAGTAGCCTCAGATTTACTCAGATTTGCTCTGCAAAGTTGTCTCTTAGTGGCTCACTTTGATACTATAAATAAAGCATTGCATTAATTCCTAATTGGACTGAACCTCTCAACGTAATTTACTAATGAGACTGAGTGATTTAATTCTCAATGACATGATATATGTTTCCATCTCCACATTACACAAATTAAATATTGAGTCGCCACTCCATTAGTTTTATTAAGAGTTGCGAAACCAGTAACTAAACTAACTAATGTTTTGCCTGAAGCTCTCCCAAACAGCTCAAGGTTCATGGAGGGAATAAAGCTTAAGACAAACTCAACTGTTCAGTACATCAACTTGACACAAATAAACCTCTATAGTGATGAGAAATGGGGCATGCACTCTCAGTGATTAGATTGCAACGAGTCCATCAGAAAACAAGCTTAATATCGGAGAGAAATCAGGGATAAATGAGTGTGTCTTCATTATCAACTGATGACCTCACTGCTTGGCCTTTGAGCTTTGTTGTGCAAATTAGAGAGAGGTCTTTAAGTTTAATTTTAATACAAGACCGGCAATTTAAAAATAATCTGAGGAATGCTTTCTTATATAAAAGGCTGCTTGAGAGTTAAGGCTAACAATTAAGTTGCTCACAATGTTTCTTACCTTTTTATTTATGCTGGCATATCTGAAGGTACTATTTACATGGATGTAAGCATGTAGAGTTAAGAACTTTTTGTAAAACCTTACGTCCTCTTAGAATTATGTGTTGGTCATGAACTCTCCTTGTTTTGTATTCTGGGTGTGTTCTAGGAGGAAGGCCTGACCATCTCAGGCTAATGCTAAGTAAGATTTATATGTGTTGATAAAAACCCTTTATGAGTTTAATTTAAGTATTTATCAATATTAGGGATGTCCCAATACAACCATACAACCTTTTTATTTCTGATATGATACCGATATTGAAGCTGTGAGAATTAGCCAATACCGATATTGACCCAATACGATATTTGCACGAATCACACCAGCTTTTATTTCTTATTTTATTCTGTAGAATGTTAGAAAACGCTTGATCAAGTAATATTACAAAAAAATGTAAACAAAGGTCAATAACAAAAGGCATGAAAACAACCGACTCATGTAAGATTCACCAATGAGCTATTGAAACGTTCAACAGAAGCAGAGTGTCTCTATCAGCATCAAAATATCATAGATGTAAGATGCCAGCTGATAAAATTTCTTTTTTTGGCTAATATTGGAACGATATTCGATATCAATATCAGATCAGAAAATCCCTACAAATCATTATCTGAAAAGATCAGAATATGGTCCAAGCTCTCTTTCATGTGTGTACTCCAAGCATTTGGCATGCTGAGGTGGTGAGTGTTTAGACAGATTTTCTGTTTACTGGTGCAGAACGAAGAAAAAATATTATTGTTTTATTATTGTGACATTTATCTTTCACTTGCTTTTTATACCTATACCCATAATCAGCTCTGGAGTTAGTAGGGCTGAGTATTAGCAAGGGTGTTGCGATACGCTACACATCATAATACTTGGGTCAAAATACGATTTTATTATGATATTACAATATCATGATATTTTACCTAGGTAATATCGAAATTAAATGTATGGATGTTACTTGGGGTTTGAGTCTGTCCACGTGAGCCACTGTCACTGCCTCTTATATAGAAATGGCGTTGCACCACACAGCAAAAGGGCTTCATCATGCCATCTACTGGAGCAGGATTACTGAAGTAGCGCATTTCCCCCGAAGGAGCCTTTTAGTTGAAATTTAGGATAACTTGTGTGTGCATGAATGGGTGAAGAACTGTATGTAGTGTAAGGCACCTACAGGTACAGGTGATTTTCCATAATTTAATTTTATATTGTCATTATCATCTTTAATTAGCTTAAAGGCATATATCTCCAGGCAACTTCAATACTCCACTCACAAAAATATTTCAACCAAATTTTAAAAATTTAGGTCATTTTATTACATAACAAATTCCCATTTACTTTATTTTAGATCATTTTTACAGAAATATATCAAATAAACCTTACATAATGCATATTCTTTAATTTTATATATGGCTTATTTATTTAGCAAACATAACTCAGGTTTGTGTATTCAGAATTAATAAAGTATACATACTCAAAGTTAATACTAATTGGTGTATTTATTTTAAATACATAAAGTTAATTTGTTTGAATGGCATAATACTGAAGTAACCTTTATGCAATTCAGAGAAGAAAATTAATGTATTTGAAATAAATACACTCATTATTTTTAATTTAGCTTCAGAACGCTTTATAAATACATAAACCTGATGATTATATATTTCAAATAAATAAGTTTTATTATACAAATTACAATGGATCATTTTAGGGTTATTTAATAGGCTTATGTTAAAACTAGAATTTGTTATGTAATAAATTTACTTAAATCTTAAAAGTTTGGTCAAATATTTCTGTAAATATGTCAATATCAGATTTTTCTTTTTCCTTTTTTTCGAAGATGACCTAACATAACCTGAAAAGTAACAGTGGTGTTCAGATTTTGCTTTACTCCCTTTCACAGACAGCCTGGGGGCAAAGCCTGTCACAGTGGAGAACGAGCAGATTGGTCTGACAGAAATATGACAGTAATACATGTAGCCAGAATAACCTTTTAACACTATGATCAGCTGAGAGGAGATTGTAGTTTTGTAAAACATCAGCTGCTTGTTTTAACACAATATGTTAATCCACTGCGTTTGTGAAGTGTCCAGATGTCCTTTTGTTTTTTTATGTATTTCTATCAAACCAGCAGGAATTTATTACTTGCTGCAGATTGTCTTATCAGCATCAATCTTTCTTTGAAAGCACATAAGTTATCAGAATTGACAAAAACTAAAAAGCTCTTTAGAACTGCTTTAAGAAATCATGCAAACACAATACTCTCATAATTGAACCACTATGCAATATGAAGCTATTTTACCCAGTTGTATTTATTTTCAGATGGTATAAATTTGAATTACAGGGTTCGATTACAGGAAATTATAGAAAGACTATAACCAATATGAATGTTTCAAGTCCAGCAGTCCACCTGTTACTTTGATCTGTTTCCCATTAATCTGAAGGAGCAGGCATGCATATTAGAAGGTTGATCCTTGCTCCCATCAGATGCTGCCACCTGCATTGTCCTGTTCAGATTTGTCCACCTGAGCTGCGGATCTCTGCAGCTCCATTAGAGTTACCATGGAACAAATGGTTGTTTTCCTGATGAATATGATCCTTACCAAGACTCTCAGTTAAGATGACTTTTGTGTTTGATTTCCATATAAAATAACATTTTCCATTAAAAACAAGAAGTTTCCAGTTGTATTGTGAAAAAATGTTAAAATCTTTAAGGTATAGGGAGGGTTATCTACTTTATCTAGTAATTTTATCAAAAAATGTTCTCATTTAAAGTAATTTTAAATGACTCATGTCTGAAACACACATTGTGTGCTGTTAGTATTTCATTCCATCTGTTTATCACAACTTCTTCTGCGAGCAGGGGATATTTTCTCATCTAAGGTAAAGGGCCTTTGGGGGTGTTGTATTTCAGGTCATCCATTACTATAATTGCTTTTACACACCAAGTAGGCTTTCCTCATGCAACCTACCCTAAATGTTTAATTACGTAGTTTTAAGGTTAACAAACTCTGTAATTGCTTTTGACAGGGCCGGTTTGTTGGCTAAAACGTACAATAAAACACACCTTGTGCTTTCTACAGACAATAGACCCAGCTGCTGGAGTCTCAGTTCCTCCAGTAAAAAGCTGTAGTTGAGTGCAGTCCCAGCTTGTGTTTCATTGTCTACATTACACTAAGTTGGAAAGCCAAACAAGGGCAAGCTGTGGTTAGAGTTACGCACTTCTCCGACAGATGTCAGTCTGTTCAAGAAGCTCAGTGTCAATCATTTGAAATGAACAACTGCCCTTGAAATTTTAATGTGTCTGTTTTCTTGGGTTGGAGGAGAAACTCATTGCAGGTTTCATATAAATGTAAATGAGCTGCAGAGGCTTTATGGGACAGTTGTACTGTTTGTTCAGGGACATGTGTTTATAGTAACATTCTCTGCTTTGTACGTAATGTGCCAGCTTGTTACTTTATATTTCTGCCACAGAAGCTTTTCGAAGCATAATTGACTCAGAGACATGTAGCGTACACTAAATTCTACGTTAATGTGAAGCGGATGAAAAGCTGCGCTATTCAGTGTTTCTTTTGAAGCTGTCAAACTAAGCAAAGCATTCATGTATGACTGCAAGAGAAATGCAAGCGGCTGGCTTTATTGATTTTTTGTGCACTTATCTTTATCCTTGAGATGAGCATATTAAACAGAGGCTTTTGTTCTTTTCAATGTGGCATACGAAATTCTTTTAACAATTCTATTTTATGTCAGAGCTAAATTTAACATCTAGGTCACTGATCCCATTAGCCCTTCACGAGTTGGACGGTTCTTAATTTCTATAAAAAGAAATCCCAAACTTAACAGAAAGAATGTTGGCTTAATTTCAAATTATGATCTGCCACGATTCAGCTGAATATTAGGAATAATTAACTCTTTGACTGTAGTTAAACAGCCAAATCAATGTAAAAAATGACATTTAAAAATATAAAGCTTGGTAAATGAAAAGGATTTGGGTGTATAGACTTAGATATATTTTATTGTAAATGTTTTCTTTGCATATTTTGAGCAACAGCTTATATGAATAAAACCACCATGAAAAAAGCCACAACAGCATCATCACCACGATAACCATCCATCCATCCGTTTTCTCCTGCTTGGTCCGTCAGGGTCGCGGTTGGGCCAGTGCCTATACTTGGCAGTCTACGAGCATAAGGCAGGGTACACCCAGGACAGGACACCAGTCTGTCGCAGAGCAACACATAGACACACAAGGACATACAACCATGCACACACACACTTTCACACCTAAGGACAATTGAGAGTCACCAATTAACCTAACAGTCATGTTTTTGGACTGTGGGAGAAAGCCGGAGTACCTGGAGAGAACCCACACATGCACTGTGAGAACATGCAAACTCCATTCCACACCTCACCAGACCTTACCACAATAACAGTGAAATATACAGTATTTTTCTCTGAATTTTTAGAATACTTTTCATAAAGACAAGTTTAAAAAGGCCTTTATATGGATTAAAACTTATGACTAGGCATATAAATATGCCAAATAAAACTTAAAAAGACAAACTAGATAATATTCTTTTTCTTTTAAAGAGAATGAGATACTGAGAAAAGAAAGACAGGTATGCTGTTTAGTAAGGAAACATCGTGAAATGGATTTAAAAATGTTCATGTTAATATTCTAAAACTAACCTAAATACAAATAGTAAACCTAGAAATTTGGACATTTATCTGGACAATTATCTCTGGAAGGTGAGGTAGTATTGGATATGAGTATAGAACCTGAAGTGAGTTGGACTGTTTTGATCAAGTTGAGTTTTTAAAGTTAGCGAAATTATCTTGATCTAAGTCTTCAACTTGTTTGTTAGATCCAGTTCTAACCAAATTTGTTAAGTTATTATTCCCTCTGATTCCCACCTCAATTTTAGAAAAGGTTAATCTATCTTTGTTACAGGGATATGTACAGTACCTCAGGCTTTTAAGGTAGCTGTAATTGACCTTTACTTCAGAAACATTCTGTTGATCCACAGGATCCTCTTGATTTTCTTATGAAAATACTTGCTAAACAAGAAGTTTAAAAAAGAAATAAAAACCTGGAGGAGTCTAAACGTTCTGCTTTAGACAAAACAGAAGTTATTGTCTTTGGACCCGTCTCTGAAAAATAAGTTATTTACTTAGTTTCTTCATCTACATGGGATTAAATTGGTCTCAAGTAATAAATTGAAAAACCTTGGTGTTATTTTTGAACCTTCGTCAAATAAAATTCTAGAATTTCCTTCTTTCATCTTAGGAATATTGCAAACGTTTGTAAATTCATTTTTCCCTTTTTTAAGGGTTTTGTACTGTTTAGTGTACTATCTATATAGATAAATCATGTCAAATAATTGGTTTCCTGACTGAAAAAGCATATCTGCCCATATTGTGGCAAATATTTCACAAGGCATATAAATACACTATGGTGTTTGAACGTCTGTGGTAAGGTTTGGTTAAAACCTGAGTGCTAATGAAGGGATGTTGGAATGGTAGAAGTCGGACTCCTGGATTGTAAACACATTGCAGTTAGTGAAAGCTTTGTGGCTCCCAAATGCTTATAGAGTGGTTCATAGTCTGATCTAGAGGAGATAAAAGCGTGAATGACAGTAAGTCACTTTAAGTAAGTGCTCTTTAAACTGTTATCAATCATGCAATAGAAATGACTGTAGAGCATTTTATGCTCATGAAGGGAAACCGAAAGTAATACGTGTAAATCCATTAAAGGATACAATGAAATGCTTTGTTGTAATAAAATTGTTGAACGGTAAAATGCAATAAAATCTTTTGCTTATTGACAATGTAAAACAAAATTAAACCAAACACTTCAGTAATTATATAACTACACAACCTAGACTTAGATGCCTAATAATTAAAAAATAAAATTCCAAAGGTTCAAGCAGTAATACCACAGTATATCACACAGAAGGTTGTGTTTGCTGGTAAAATCTATTGCAGTCAGTGACTGTTTGCCATATCTTAGCACCAGAAGTCTGAACCTGCAGGTCTGGATGTTGCTTTAAAAGGCCTTAATTATTTCACTATTATCATTATTATTGTTAGTATTATTATTATTATTTCCCTTCCAATATATCCATTTTTAGCAATAAAGAACTGATTTACTCTGTTTTGAGTACAGAGAAAAGCTTCTTAAGCAACCTTATGGATTTTGTGATGGTGCAAATGATCAAACTTGATAGCGATGTACATACATTAGAGTAATTTGTCCAAAAGAAGTATTTTATTGAGCTTTTATTGTGAAGTGTATTGCTGCACATTTAAAAGTGAATCTGGATTAAAATATTGTTTTTAACTAAATTTTGTGAGTGGGCGTGATTAGATACGTAGAAAAATGTTACAGAAAATACATGTGAATAGGTTAAATCTTACATGGGATCTATGCTTATGCCAAGGAAAAATGGGTGCCACCCCACCCCCGCTCCTTACTCATTTTAACTTCTGTAGCTTAAGATTTCATTCAGGCTGTGAAGCTTTATTAAGATTTAAAGTTCAGCCGACCTTTGCACTATTTTGCCTCTAGCTATGTTACTTTGTAAGCAGAAAGATTTTACTGTATGTGCATATCACAACCACGCATATTGGGCAGGTTTCTGATGAAATGTACTTGTACAGTTATTTTCTTTTATTTATTTTTTTTAGAAAGCTGTCCAACTGGAAAAAGAAAAAAAACTGACGCCTGAAATGTTCGCTTATATTTGCTGACAGCAACATTTTTTTGAAGTATCTACTGCTTCTTGTGACGGCTGGTGCAATCAGAGGACCTTGACGTGATTAAGTGGATGGAGCGAGAGCAGCTGTGGAGGAACATCAGTGTTGTGTGGCTGAGAGAGAGAGAGAGAGAGAGAGAGAGAGAGAGAGAGAGAGAGAGAGAGAGAGAAGGGGGAAGTTAATATGGCTCAATAGCACTTGATTTGCAACCCAAACCAGCAAACAGAACCCTCCCTAAGACAAGAAAAATTCAGTCAGTCTGTCCTCAACCATGAGTGTGTGGTAAAAGATCATGTGGAAGTAGAAGTGATAGCAGCCATTGGGGAAGATCACAGTAGATTGGATCGAAAAGGTGAAGATGAGTTTTGAGCTTCAGTAGGGGTGACCATGAGATGAAGCTGCAATATATGACAGAGGACAGGAAGGAGAAGAGTGATGATAGCCACTGAAATCCATTCACACTCAGTCTCCTGTGAAACTGTCTGCCTTCTGGTCAGAGCGACCAGGCGATCAAAACCTTATGCTAATGCGCAGGTGGCAGATGTTCTAATCAGAGACGTATTTAGTTAGAAAATATTTACAGCTTGCTGCAAATGAAGCGTTATGTGTTAAAGCTTTTATTTCCTTTCAAAGGAGTTGGAGATGGAACTACCCTTAATTTATCTGAGTTATTAATGGAGATGTCGTGATTACTTTTCACTACTTGACATGTTAGTTTATCTTGACAAGAGCAATGTTCTAATAAAAGAAAGGTTACATCATAAAGATCATCAAAAGCTCAAAAGTATTTAGTATCCATCTTTTTTCTTCATCAGGTAATCAGGGTTGGCTAGGGGAGTATATGAAAAGATAGATTTGAATGATTGAACATGTGTAGCTTTGTTGCGTTGAGCAAAATGGGCTAAATACACAAAGCCAAAGATCCATTTGATTCAGAATTTGATTAAAAGCACCCCTTCAAATGATGTCCCATGACAGGTCTAAAAGCAAATATAAAAAACATAAATGTTAAAATAATGTTGCTTTGAAAATTTCTTGATTAGTGTCATTAATCTTCAAACTATGGATGCTTTTGTGACCAGTGTTCTTGTCAAACAAGGACTTTGTCTGATTGCAGCTCAATGTCAAAGTACCCACCCAAACCAAAAGTATTCACTCGCCTACTCAAATCATTAAATTATGGTGTTTCAATGGCTTCCTTAGCCAACAATGCTTAAAATCCAGGACAAAGATCTTCCAATGCTTTTATATAAGCATTTGTAAAAAATAAACAGATGAATAAATACAAAAAAGAAACTCTCACGAGCTTAGTGAACTCTGGCATGGTACCATTTAAGGTTGCCATTTTTACAATAAATAAAATCATGAAATAACTTTTCAACCTAGTAATCCATAGTCAACTGTGTTTGGTATTACAACAGAGTTCAAATGATTAATTGGGAATGACAGCAACGCAGTCTTATAGCCATGAAGGTCCTAGAGAGACTTATGTTGGTTCAACTCAGCAAACAAACCAGCAGCTATCAGGACCCCCTGCAGTTTTCTTATCGCTGTGGAGTTGAAGATGCCATCATACAACTAATTCAAAAAACCCACTGTCATTTAGACAAGGCAGACAGCACCGTGAGGATCATGTTCTTTGATTTTCCCGGTGTATTTAACACAATTCAGCCTGACTTACTTTGTGAGAAACTCCAGAAGACTCTGGCGGAGGCATCAACCATGGATCAAGAACTACCTGACAAATGGACCACAGTTTGTTAGACTGAAGGGTCAACTGTCTGATCAAGTAGTCAGCAGCAATGGAGCACCACAGGGGACAGTACTCTCACCATTCCTTTTTACTCTCTACACCTCTGACCTCCATCACCAGAAAGAGCCCTGTTGCCTGCAGAAATACTGGGATGACTCTGCAGTCATTGGGTGCATCAAAGATGGACAAGATGCTGAGTACAGAGAGCTGGTGAACAGCTTTGTGGCATGATGTGGAAACAATCTTCTGATCCTGAATGTCAGCAAAACAAAAGAGATTATTGTAGATTTCACTGAAATCTACAATAATCGGACAATAATAGATTCAGTAAGAGGCTTCTCCAGATCCGGTTCAAGACCAGTATAGAAGATCCTTCCTGCATATAGCTACAAACCTACAACAATTGGTTAAGAGAAAACAAAACATTTGTTATTACAACCTTTAATTTCCCTTTTGGATAAATAAAGTATTTTGGAATTTAATTGAATTGAATATAGAGGGGGCAGGAGACGCTGTTCTGTAGCATGTTTTGCTACTGACCTTCCACCTGAATGTAATCAGAAAAATAGCTTATGAACAGTATCTAAAGAGCTTCATCAAATGGGTTTCCAAAGCCAAGCTGCTTCCTCTAGGCATTACATTGGTGCAAACTGTCAGATGAACTGATGTAAAGCGAACCACCACTGGACTCTAGACCCTTTAAAATCTATGGAGTGGCAAATCGTACTTTTCTTTTTGGATGTGTAATCGATCAGCCTGAGTTTGATGTTTGCAAGAAGCACCTAACTCTCCTGTCTGCATTGTGTCAAATAAAATCTTTGGTGCAGAGGAATTAAGGTATGTGCTGTTTCTCAGGAGTTGGGGTTTGGTCGTTTGTTACAGTGAAACGAAAGTCTTGATAATTACCTTTACCAAGACATTTTGGATACTCTCATACTTCCATCTCTGCAGCAACATTTTGGGAGTGACCCCTTCCTATAGCTCCATGACACACAAGTTATATAAAACAAGTGTACAAATACTTGACTGACCCATACAGATTAGTGACCTTAAACCATTAAAACACCTTTAGGATAAATTATAGAGAAGTATTTTAGAAAGGCTTTCTGTTCCCACATCAGTGTCTGACCTCACATCTGTTTCTTTATAAATTATAAATGTCACTGTTATAACTATAACTGCAATTATAAACTCATTTATCACCTGTTCATGTAGTCAACAAATTTTATTCAGTAAGAGAGAAGGTCATCTGTTTCTAGCTAGCTGTGATGAAGCTGTTATCTGCGTATTTTATTATTTAACGTTTAAGTAAAAAAAAGTTTTAAGAAGCAGTGTAGCTGCACTTAAAGAATGTGTTATGGCCAAAGGATTGTTTAAAAAAGCCCATATTAAAGCACAATCCTTAAAAAGGCCATTACTAAAATTTTGATATCATCAGCAATCAGCAACATTGTGATAACAACCCCATGATTTTGATCAAATTACCCAAGAGAGTTGTTGAAATACTGCTTTTATGGCTTCCTGTTGTAAGTAGCTGCACTGCAGTGTCAAAAGAAAGATGTTTAGATTCGTTTAAGAGGTGCAAGCTTTATTTCTTCCTCGTAAATGAAATTACAGCAGTTTAATTGTCCATTGTTAACATCCATAGACAGGAAACATCCCAATCTACTTCTGCTTCAACTGAGTTCTTGTTTCTATTGTCCTAAATTAATATTTACTTTACCAACCACAAAATATATTTTTAATTCTTTTTCTATTTTAATTCTTTAAGTCTGCCTGAAGTTATCGGCCTTAAAGGCTTAATCACTTACATTTTTCCTGCTCTATTTACAGCTTTTTATGGTAGACAATGGAGCCGATGACTGGAGGATAGCCATGACATATGAGCGCATCTTTTTCATCTGCCTGGAAATCCTGGTGTGTGCCATACACCCCATCCCAGGGAACTACACCTTCACCTGGACGGCCCGATTGGCATACTCCTACGTCCCGTCAAAGACAGATGCAGATGTGGACATCATCTTGTCCATCCCAATGTTTCTGAGGCTGTATCTCATCGCTCGGGTCATGCTGCTGCACAGCAAGCTTTTCACCGATGCATCCTCCCGGAGCATCGGTGCCCTCAACAAGATTAACTTCAATACTCGCTTTGTGATGAAGACCCTCATGACCATTTGTCCTGGCACTGTGCTGCTGGTCTTCACCATCTCGCTCTGGATCATCGCTGCATGGACAGTGAGAGCTTGTGAGAGGTGCCTGGATCAGTTTTTGAACCTAGGCTGTGCTTCACAGCCTCACACATATATAATGTCATAAAAATAGACTAAACACTTCTCTGCTCATTGTTTCTGAGCGCCAAATGAGACTAATTTAAATATAACAGACTGAGCAACAAAATAACTATATTTTAAATCCTAGAAAAAGGTAAAGATCAAGGTAAAATATTAGGTTTAAGGTAAAACTTTTATTGTTTTTACAGGTATCATGATAACCAGGACATAACCAGCAATTTTCTTGGAGCCATGTGGTTGATCTCAATCACGTTTCTGACCATTGGTTATGGGGATATGGTCCCTCACACATACTGTGGAAAAGGAGTCTGCCTTCTGACGGGCATTATGGTCAGTGTATATTGTTTTATATGGATAATGTTCTTAGATTTTAAATATGCTATTTTTACTTTTAACTGGGAGGATACATTATTAATACCTTATTTAGCTCAACTTGGTGTATTTCTATTGGGCAGATCTGTTGAACACTAGTAATTGCATATCTATTTGCGGATAATCCCAGATTACACCATCTTCATTTCGAAATAATCTGGTTCTTTACAATACTATCCTACGGAAGCACATTGCATTCACTGGATAAAAGAAAATTAATTACTCATAATTACAAGATCTTTTCTCATAATTAGGAGATATTTTCTCATAATTCTCTTAATTATGAGAATTATTATTTTATTTATCCTATATCATATGTTATATGTTTCATTATATGTTCATTATCTG
>JAUZNJ010032341.1:0-13721 GCA_034780135.1 Jordanella pulchra | reverse complement strand
AGCAATAAGGGGACACAGGGAGCACAGAGAACAACAGGAAACTTCAAAAATAATACCAAGACACACGGATCATGACAATATTCAAAGTCTATGTTGTGATTTACATTTTTTACTTATCAATAATTGTGTCATTTTCCGTTTTTTTAATGGTGGCTGTTTTTTTTTTCCGTCTTTAATGTAAACTTCCAAGCGCAGCTGTATAGGTGAAAAAGGAATCACAGGAAAACAGACAAAGAAAACTACATTGAACCAGTATGGAGGTAAAGAAATAATGAATAATATTTTAACTCGCCCTCACGCACACAAATATTGCACAATTAAACAATTAATATCAAACTCGGTCATGACATTGATATGGGCACTGCATGCATGCATGCATACATACATACCTCTCCTGTAGAACTGACCAAGCACCCTCATATTCATCCTCGTAGCTTCTGTAAAAGAAACCTTTCACAGCCTTTCAGATTTAGGATTAACTCTAACCCTTTCAGGCTTATCCAGAGAGATAACTTTTCAGATACAACATTTTACCCCCAGCAGAGATGGAAATTATAAATATATATATAATATAAATATTAAAGTCCACAAACATCAAAGGGTCACCTGAGAATATAGCAGGTTGACTAAGCATGATCACCATAAATAGTATTTAGTACTAAGTATGCATTTATGCAACAAATTACCCAATATATATTCACTGATACAAGACAGACAATTTCTATTGCAGCTTACCAAAGGAAAGAGACTTTTCTAGTAATTTACTGTTTTTGGTGTCACTAGTCATTTAAAAAGTCTGCCTCTATACTCAAACTATGATTACTTCTTTTTGGACAGTGGTGATAAATTGGTTACAAAATGTAATTGATACTGATTGTGTTTACAGTATCACAATAATTGTACCTCCAATATCCACCAACCAGTCTCTCCAGTAGCATATGGTTTGATTTTCTATCCTCCTTTTATTGCTGCCTTGCACAGAAAAATACACTTGGAAAATTGTGTACAGGTCCTGTGCCAAGAGTGGTTTCTCCTCACAGACAAGCAATTCATGAAAGACTGCTGGGTTTTTCTGCACATTAAGAGTCTTCAAACCTTTAAGGGATGAGAATATGGTCTTACTTTTAGCATATAACAAGATTTCTTTTTTTGTTTTTTTTTTTCGTTTGAGCTTTTTACAGCACCAGTGGCTTGTTTTCCTGACAGTAGGCTGACAGGAAAGGGGTCATGAGAGAGGGGGAGAGACACGCGGGAAAGGATCACAACCCGGATTCGAACCCGGGTCGCCTGCGTCGAGGACTAAGGCCTCCATACATGGGTTGTGCGCGCTAACCACTGCGCCACCTGCACGCCCCATAATAAGATTTCTAGTAGCAAAAAATTAGGATCTTGCTTACTGTTGCAATGCAGTGCACACTTGGCCATTTACAAAGAAGTCTGCAGCAGATTGCACAAAGGAGTCCCTCTCTTCGGGAGTAGTTACACGCCTTAATGCTCCAACAATGCTCAGGGTATCTGCTGCCTGCATAATGGCTTCGTTTGCCTCCACGATTGTTTTTGTATCCTAAATCTAAAAAGAAAGAACAGATCTGAAGCTGAATTTAAGCATTTAATCAATATCCAAAATTCTTAAAATTGCTACTAACTGATCAACTGCTGTCTGAATGAATGGTTAACAACTTCCTAAATCAGGGTAGGTTGAGACAACGTGCCATAAATGTGGTCATACAGCCTTTGAGAGAAGAAATGTGGTCCAATGCCTCCATGCACCAAACAGACTGATATCATTTTTCCAATACAGTTGTACATTTTTGACTCCAGCACTAAAGAAAAAAAATGTTACTAGACAATTTTCCATCCTTAAGAAAAGAATGGGGGAGAGGGAGAATACTGACCACTAGTGTCCAAAGCCAGATGGTGGTCATTGTCATGCCCCTCAAAGACATTAGATTGCTTAATGGCCCTCATTAAAAGTCTTAGATACTCCAGTGTGGGATCACATTCATCAACTGCCCCTTCAGCGTTGTCCTCTTCATCCACAAAAATAACATCCAGTTTTGCTGCTGGATCAAAACGGCGTCTTCTGAAGGCCTGCAGGCTACATTCTAAAATCCTGTCTCTGCACACAGATTTGTTTATTTAGTTGCTTGTAAGAGAGAAAGTCATATCAACCTTGCTGTATTGTGTATTGTTGGAGTAAACAATGATTTGCAACTTTAAAAATCAATTACATAAGACACTGCCAGAATGTGCAATTTTGACTCACTCATCCAAAGGCAACTCTGGTGAATGTTGTGGAGACTCAGGTGGCTCTTCTTGGTCTTCCAGGACAATTATAGGTTGCTCAGTAAATGGAGAAGCTGGTCCCTGGTCCTCACCTGTGGAGTCAGGTTAGAGTTGGGAGAGAGGGGCAGCCTTGAGGTTGCAACCAAAGAAATTTCAGAAGACAGCAAAATTGGCTGTACTTCAGTGGATGGCTGGGACACAGTTGCCTGAGAGGAGAACAAAGGGGATGTTTCTGGGGAGTTGGGCATGGTCGACAGCACTTGAGGAGATGTTGGGGCCAGTGGTGACTGGGCAGACAAAGATGTCAGTGCTTGGTCAGAAAGCGATGTCTGTAGACTTAGGACAGAAGACAGTGACTGCTCCAACACTCCATCTGCCTGAACTGGACACCTTTCCTAAACAAAATAAAACAAAAACCTAATCATATCAATGTCAATGTTATTTCTGAAGCACTTTCAAAACAGATATTAATTGCACCAAAGGTCTGTACAGTATTCATGAAGCACAGATAAAAATACATAAGAATAAAACACAAATTAAAACAGGCAAATAAACTACAATTTCAGGCCTTACAAAAACCAATGAAAGACTTAAAATCTATCTGATAAACTGGTAACCAATGCAGAAAAGCTGATACAGGTGTTAAATGCTCTCGTTTCTGGGATCCAGTAAAAAGTCTAGTTGCGGCATTTTGGAACATTTTGGGGGGAAAAAAATACTGAGACGACATTGTGTGGGATTTGGACTTAACTACTTTACCTGAATATCTAGAGTTGAATTCCAAAGCACGTACAGAGCTGCAGATGTTGTTATGCCGTGATCCATAAATGAGGTACTCTCCATTGGAGTGGATGATTTTGCTGGTTGAACAATGAATATTTCACTTACCATTTCATCTTGTCTGACAAAGTCAAACAAGACCTTTAAAAAAAGGCTAATGCAATTTAAGTTACTTGAAAATAAATAATATACATTCTGTGAATGAACACATTACCTGAATTGGGTCTGACACATTGAAAGTTCTCTTTCTTATAAATCCATTCGGATATTTGAACTTCAACAGCAGTCCACTTGATGGTTCTTCATATAGCACCAGTCGTTGTTGGCGTTCTTCAATTGCCTAAAACATGAGCACTAAACCCTTTAGGTAACCCATAAACCACTATCATCCTAACAATGTAATAGTTCTTACTTTTATGTGTCTTGCCTCCCAAGCCTTGTAACAATTTCTTCTCCTTTCCTGGTAGAAAAAAAAATTGGGAGTGGCATTAACAACAAAAGCAACACCAAATGATAACAAAAATGGCAAGTCACTTTTTCTTAGGCTGCTAACAAAGACTCTTCATACTCTTCGTCTTGCTGGGACCATAGCGATCGCCAATCTAGCAGTGTCTATTTTGAATACAGCACAGAGGTTGTTAGAGTCAACATCAAAATAAGATGTAAAACTAAAACGTATATATTGTTCTTGAAATTAATGACCTGCTCTTCCCCCAAATGTTGTCTGTTGGAACTCTCAGCCTCTGGAGAGACATCCTGTACTTCTAGTGCATTTGAGGGTTGTGAGGTTGAGTAGGTTTCCTAGACATGGCCAAGACATTTCAAATTATGGTGGAATACATTACTCTGGACTTATCATACTGCATAAAATTATTTTCGTGTACAAAACAATCATACCTGTGACACATCTACTCGTGGTAGAATGTAGAGTCTGCTTTTGCCAACCTTTTCCTTCAGCTCCCTCACAGAATTCACTTGTAATTTTTTTACCTTTCGTCCTTTTCCAGCTCTTGCCAGTTCAATGCCAACCAAATTTAGGCTGATGTGTGGGTAGCTTTGACACACAAAGTTGTTCAGTTCAGACATGCTCCAATTCAGGTTAATTTTGGAGCTCCTGGTTTCAGTCCCCTCATGCACAGGATTGCCTTAATAATCAATGATGACAAAGCAATGTTAAACACACTAACAAAGAACACGCCATTTAAGTTTAAACTCATCAGCCTGCCAGATGACTCTGGTGAAAGAGTAAAATTATCATGAAGTGGTGAATTACAACCCAAATGGAGATGTTAAAAGCCAAAGTACCTCCTTCTGTCACATTATGTGGGTGTATGAGTTTATGTATTTAAAAAAAAAATATGCCCACCTAATCCATTTTCTTCAGCCTTTGTACATCTGAGGGAAACGGGAAACCGTCAATATTAGGGCCAGAAAGCAAGTAAATATTTGTCTTCCATACAGGGCTTGGCAGCCACAGATGCTAACTGATATTTTATAACAAGGAGTGTGCTAACTGGGGATGCCACCTTTCATAAGTTTCAATAAGGAACGCCCACCACAGCTTCTCATGTAGATTAGAAAAATTGTGAAAGCCAATAATTTCATTTCCCATTATGAACAATGACAGTGATGGACTGGCTACCTGTCCAGGGTGTATCCCGCCTCTCGCCCGCTGCGGGTGCGAGATAGGAACAAATCAAATACACAACAAATCGCTTTCCATATCGGTTCAGGACGTAAAATTTATTTGCAAAAATACTGGACTATTCTTTATTTTATAGACAATTCCATATTTTATAGAGTGGATGGCAACTCCAGTGCTAACTAAATAGGCTACTTAAATTTTCCCGATTGATATTTCTTTATTCCACTAGCACGAAGCTAACGCAGCCTGGAAAGCTACAGTTATATGAACTGACATCTGAACATCCACTTACCTTGACTTCTCTGCACTTGACGTCGAAAGAGTCTTCTTGTTGCAGAGAATAAATTATCCGTATTTCTTAATTCATGTTGAGCACGAGTTGTAGCGCTGAATATTGTGTTAAAAACACAAACATTTGAGCTGGACTGACCTGATATTCTGGACCACGGAATAGCACGATCAAGTAGCCTAAGGCTAGAATGTTGTCCGCCAAAATGCTACGTAAATCTGTGACGTTTTGACTAGACAGAATGGTAATTCAAGATATCAATAATGTCATTTTGCCTAGTCGGAATGTCAATTTAAGATATCTTAAATGGAAAAGCTGAATAATTCAAGATATCTCTAATTCATTTAGAGATATCTTAAAAGGAATTTCGACTAGTCAAAATTACAATTCAAGATATCTTTAATTTAGTTTTGTCCAGTCATTATTTGCTTTTAAGATATCTATATTTAATTTTCACGAATCAAAACTACATTTCTCCTATCCAAAAATACATTTAAGATATGTTGAATTTTGTTGTCATTTGAGATATCTTTAATTAGAATTATGACTAAAAACTAAAATCGAGATATCTTGAATTTACTTTATGACTAGTCATAATTTAATTGTAGATATCTGAAATTTATATTTCAGATAGTCAGTAATTCGTTATAGATATCTTGAATTGACGTCTCCATATAGGTCAATGGTAAATCCGACATAATTTCGACTAGTCAGAATGTAATTAGAGATATCTCAAATAGGTATTTTGACTAGTCAAAATTTAATTAGAGATATCTTAAATTGCTAAAAAGTCTAGTCATAGTACAATTTGAGATATCTGGAATGTAAGCAACCAAATTTATGTTAAAACGGCTTGCCATAGCGCTATAATCTCAGTGATGTTTGGCTGGGGAACCTTGACCAAAGAAATAGCAGCAATTTTCCATTTCTGAACAAGTTGCTTTACTATGTACGTATATCTATGGCTTCTTCTGCATATTGCTACTGGAAACATATACTCACTTATTTTGGTTATGTGAAGTTACTTGCTTCCAATTGTGGAGGGACTTTAATAGATTCATCACTGATTTTATCTTCCCTGATTTTTGTCTTGAGTATAAGAATGTTATTTTTGGTCTCCACACTCCTAATGATAGCAATGGTGGTGCTTTCTTCTTTATTAATAAGGTTTTATTTATGGCTAAATTTTATATATATACAATAGCAAACTTACAAACCGAGAACCTGAAATCTTTTTGGTGAAAAAAATAACTTGAACAATATATGAAGAAATTTCTTCATCGAACAAAACTAAAGCTCTTAAGACGATTAACATCTGTAAATCTTTAACTCTGTTTGCTGGAAGCACACCCTCACATGTATGTTTATATTTAATTTAACATGTATTTATGTAAATAATGCTAATTTGATTTCAATTATTTGTCATATTTATTTTTAAATATTTATTTTTTACTGTGCTGTGTTTGGTTTGTCTCTATTTTGTGTTGCCTATATTTGTAATAGAATTTCATTTTGATTGTATTTTCTAAATATTCAATAAAAAAAAATTTAATTTTTTCGCTATTGACAGTCACGAGCCTCTCGAGGCCCCTTCAGGAACGGTCAGTCTGCTCGCCCTCTGCCTCAGCTCTGCTCCATCATCTCTCTCTGGACTACTAATTCGGACCCCTGGGAGATCTAGTCTTAGTGGAAGAACTTGGATCTCTGCTGGAAAACCATCTCTGACAACCCTCCTGGAATTTCTCCTCATCCCGCTACAGTAAGACCCATCAGCTGTCATTCCACTTTTCCTACAGTCCGATCACACCTGAACTCAACATACTTGAGACGCACCTTAGACTGTAACGCTCCAAGTTGGAGATCCCGATTTATTTTTCTTTTCTGTTATACAACAAACTTTGCAAAAGTATCATCGTTCCCTGTGGTGTTCTGCAGTTGAGCTAAGTTAAAATGTTCACATTCATTTTTTGCTGTTCTCGAGTGAGCAGATTCCAACCTGAACCCTAAAAGATCTGCATCCCATTCTACTTTAGAAATTTTAGGAACCACGAGTAAACCTGCACATTGAGAGCGAAGTGGTCTTAAGGAACAATCAGGTCTTTGATATAAGATGGACCTTGGCTATTTAAGGCTTTATAAGTGCGAAGGAGGATTTTAATATATTCTAGATTTAAGAGGAAGCCAATAAAGAGAAGCTAAGATAGGAGAAACATTATCTATCTTTTTAATTTTCATCAGAACTCTGGCTGCAGCATTTTGGATCAGCTGAAGGCTTTTAACTACAGTTTGTGGACTTCCTGATAGTAAAGAATTACAATAGTCCAGCGTTCAAGTGACAAATGCATGGACTAGTTTCTCAACAGGATTTTTTTAAATTTTTGTAATATTTCGCAGATCAAAGAAGGAAATTCTGGAAACCTCTGTGATATGGGATTTAAATGACAGGTCCTAATAAAAAAACAAAACAAAACAATAGTTTTTATTTTATTATCTTCATACATGGTCGCATGCTTAATCATTACACTAACACTGCGCCCGAATGTAAACATTTATTAACAGAGAACTAAACTCTCTAGGCAGATAATATGGCTGAAAAGCAACTGCCAACAGTTACATATCTGAGCTGCTGTGTCAAATCTTTACAGTAACGTCCTGGATTACACCATCTGGTGTTCTAAAGCAGTGCCAATCCACCTCCTATGAATTTTCTAGTTTTCTTCAAATCTTTGTCTGCTCGTATGGTCAGAAAACCTGGCAGAGAAATACTGGAGTCTGAGATATGATCCTGCAGCCACGATGCAGTAAAGCACATAATGCTGCATTGCTGATATTCTGACTGGGTCCTTGCTAGGGCTTGGAGTTCTTCCAGCTTGTTTCCAAAATATATCACATTGTCCATGATGATGGATGGAAGAGATGGCTTAAATTTCTTTTCCCTCTCTCTCCTCCTCGCTCCTGCTCTTCATACCTTCATGCCTTATTTTCAACTCAGCTGGTACTTGCGAAACAAGTTGATGTATTATTTCAGCTTTAGAGATGTTAATTATCTGCTCCCAGGACTAACAAATCTAATTGCTATGGCTGCTGTGGTTACTCATCATAAGTTTCCAAAAAAGTCAAAAATATCACTAAAATCCCTTCAGTTTCACAGCACTCAACAACAGAGGTGAAAAACATGAGGAAAATTAAACTGACCAAAAAAACAGATGAACTAAAGTTCTGTTAAAAAATATCAGAGTGAAGCTAGCAGAGCTACTCCAACATGCAGCCATCTTTAAGCAGAGCAGTTCTAGATAATGATCAAATTATCAGATAATTGTGACATTCAATAATCTAAAGGTGCACTTTACAATGTAGTGGTATATTTAATATTGTAATCATGCATAGAATAAATAGATAAATATTTAATATTTCATTGTGCATTCATTAATTTCATGACACATTCACGTTTATATGTTTTATTATATGTTTTGGCCCTCTATAACTCAGGGATGACATTACAATGATTGTTAAAGTCATATTGCGTCCCCTGAGGGGTTCTGATCCCCTTTTCGGAAACCTTTGATCTAAACATTCTCAGACAAAGGCTTGATGGGTTACTGGTTGTTTAATGCAGCATGAAATGTCCAAGAAGGCAAAGAAATTGTAAGGTTGTCAAGGCAATGAAGAAGTAATCCTTGGCTGAACCACAGCCCGGCCTGGATTTAGCAGGATGGATGTTTCCACTTACAGAAGATGATAGTCTCCCTGTCAGGTATTGGGTGAGAACCTCAGCTTTCATCATTCTGTTCACAAGTCAATATCAGTATGTGATTGTGTGTTTTATTTTATTAATGCATTTAGATTTTTATCATTATATGTTATATTATAGACATTAGCACTTAGCTGGGCTCAGTGCGTTGCTGGGCTTTGCATTTTCTCCTTTGCCTTAGTGGGTTATCACCTGATACTCCTGCTTCCTCCCACACCCCCAAAACATGACTAGTCTTACACTGGCCTTATGATTGAATGGGTGCTTATTTTTTTTCCTCCTGATTTTCTGTGATGGACTGGCAACTGGTCCAGGGTGTACCCTGCCTTTTGCCCATTGACTGCTGCAGATAGGCAATATCCCCCATAACCCTGCAAGGAAAAGCAATAACAGATACCATAGGTCTTAAGCCATTGCATCTAAAGCTGATATGTAAGATACTTACATTTCTTTAAATCAAAGTAATAGCAAGAATATGGATGCCGGTTGTTGATACACTGGAGTGACTGGCATGTCCAAATATCCACCGTGTTATGTATGTACTTTTATGTTATAAACTTTTGTTAAAGCAGTTTTTCCAAGTCTGTCAGTTGCCTGCTTGCATTGTGTGACAGCAAAAGGCACATATTCAGTGTTTACCTGCCAGGAAACATAACTGCAGGGCCATTGTCCTGACCGGGTCTACATAAATGAACTGAATCCTCCATTGAACTGAATTTCTATTTATGGGTGGATGTTTGTACTAAAAAGCCATCATCTGTCAGACAATCTTTTTTTTTTACATCCAAATGCACATTTTTAATTGAGAATATTCATGGAATGTAAAATCGTTGTCTGTAATCACATTTGTAACTAAAACAAAGGGGCTTAAGCTATAGTACATTTCTGACAGTAAGTCTCAGACCTTGCGCTGCAACATTTCTCTTTATTTACTGATTTATTCTCTTGGGTTTTATAAGGACAGGTAGATTTCACAGGATTTATGGAAGCCCCACTGGTTGGTCAGTAAGTGTAAGGGTACACAATGTGACCGGTGAATATATTCTGCTCCATATTTTTGCAAAGCTTTCTCCCAGACATCAGCTCCAGATAGACCTGATCGCCTCGCTGCATTTCCATCACCACAACCTGAGAACACACATATGTCACCAAAAATTCAGGGGGTAGAAGAGAATACTTTTTTTGCTTTTTCTTTTCAATACAATCTTCCAATCTAACCTGAGTGGCACTGTCCTCAGTATCTTCTCGATTGTTCTCCCAGACGCTGACCCCAACCTTACCGTTTTTCATAAGCTGAACCTACACATGAAATAAATAAATACCAACAGCTCAATCAAAATGCTTGGGATAAAAAAAGAAAACTAAAAGGAGGACATACTTTGTGGTAGAGGCGTCCCCCGTCTTCAACAGATGAGTAAATGGTGAAGGAAAACATATAAACACCGGGACAACTGGCAGTGAACACACCTGCAGAAAGAGGTAAACCGTTTTATTTTTTGTTTCTCTTTTCTTTCTTTGAATGAATGGTGAGATTTTCTTTCATAGCTGAATCAATTCTTCTTTACCCAGCGAGGGGTTGTATCCATTGCCAGTGTTTAGTGTTACGTTGGGGTAAGGGATAGGTACGTTTGTATTGAAAGGACCAAAGCAACGGTCAGGGAATCCAAAATTTTCAATGGCCATATTTGCAGTCATGGTGGCCTTGAAGGAAACCTTGAAACCATCTGAGAAAAATAATCACACACTCTTTACTAACAACACTCTTGTGCAAAAAAGGTAAAGTTCTGATCATTTAGCACAGATGTACCTGAAAGTGCATTTACTCTGCTATTCAGAATTGGGATTTTCTCCCACAAGTTTTTTATCCTCATGAAGCTCTCGTCCTCTACTTGGAACAAGTCATTGGCTGCACAGCAGCAGCCACGTTGACGATAGAAGGGACAGTCGCAGTCCCAGGTGCCGCAGGTTTGAGATCCATCCCACTGAACTACAGCAAGTAAGGCAAAAGGTCAATGTCAATTAATATGCTGATGTTTACCATCATAAGTGGGAGTAATATAAAAACACAGAAGGTCTAAAAATGCCGGAACACTTACTTTACTAAAACACACATAGAGGATAAAAAAAAAACAAAGTACTGTCTTCAAAATAGAGTCAGTCAGTCAGATTCAACATACTGGAAAACAATTAATTGGAAAAGAATGACTAAAACGCTATTTAAAATATGATATTCAAACAAATAAATAAAACAGATTGAAAGCAAACTTGAGCAGACAAAAAATGTGTCTGATAATTCAGTTATTCAATTTGAGGCTTACGAGCTTCCTGTTTGAGGGCGTCTAGGGAAGAAGACAAGGCCTCCACACGTCCACAGAGAAACAGCGTCTCCAACAGGAACACTAGGGCTAAGACACCCACCTGAAAAGAGTAAGGAAAAAACTGAACCAGGATTAGCTCAGAACCATAAATACTCCTACGGAGTATTAGAAGTGACAGCTGACATTATGTTTTTTCCTATAGGCCTATCAAAAAACAAACAAATAATACACAGCTTTCCACTTTTAGTCTAAAGTTTTAGTTTTTATACTCACAGAGCCACATATTACAGCTTTCTACACGATTAACATTAGGGATATTTAAATAAAAACTCCGCAAATATTTCAGTCTGTATCCCAATTTTAAAAGTGACACATCAATAATATATTCAGGTTAAAGGTTTGGCGGTTGATACAAAATGTTGGGTGCTTTTAACAAATCTTGAGTCATATTTCGACTGCCTGATCAGACCTCAATTAATGTCTTTAACTAAATAAAACAGAAAAAGTTGAGATGGTAAAATCATGTTTTGTAAGGATATCGGTATGAGAGGGTTTTGTTAAACACTTTATTTCATACGAAAGAAGGAGTTAATCAATGATAAGATTAGGCTTTCAACTGTCAAATGATCCACTTAATTGCACTTGATCAAAAAAGAATGGGTTAAAAAGTTAAAGACAGGTATTGTTATATAACATACAGTTGAATATATAGAGTTGATCAGAATATAACTGTTTTGTAAAAGTCTTATTAGAAAAGACAAAGTTGTCTGCTAAACAGCAGGAGGAAATAGAGGAATTATTACGAATAACCCAAATATTTTCTCTTTAATTTTAGATCTTCCCATTGCATTCTCAGTAACCTTAAAGTGGCACATTAATAGATTCAACTTACTCAGAAGTTAACTTGGTCAAACCAAGAAGTTAGCACTCCAGAGTCAAGTCAACCTCATTGGACTGGGGGATGGACAGGCTAAATTTACCCGTTCAGGCTGTCATCATTAAGTGATTTCACGGTGTGTAATTTTGAGTTTCAGCAATTTTTCTCTTGTTTTCCCATAAAGGACTGACTTAGTTGCTGATATATAATCAAATGAAGGGTGAAAATCTAAAATAATGAGTTTAGTCTGTTATATACACACGAACCAGACACGGTGACCCTAAAACTCCAGTACATGTCTAGTGTGCAGTTAACAAAGGATTCATATGACCACCTTCAGATGACCATTTTATTCTGTGTGCTTATGGAAAAAATGTGCAATAAACAATTTACTATATGCAATACTAAATATTGGATTGTGCAAGAAAAAAAGAAAATACAGCTCTTTTTATAAATCAATTCACAGTACTGGTGAAGTTGTAATTGATGTGACTGTGTGCTGAAATAAAGATGTATAACTTACTTTTTTGCTTAGTTGCTCCATCTTCATGTTCAGAAATACCACATCAGGATCAGGTGAGTTTGTAAAACTGAGAGTTTAAAGCAGAGGAAGCCTGTAATCTCTTATTGATGGGCTAAATGAGGTCCACCCAACAAGGTGTCAACCATCATTAGCTCCACCTCCTCACATGTAAAGAAAACTAGGCACTGTAAATAACAATGAAAACTGTGGGTTTGTTTTCTTATCATACATGAGAGCCATTTCTGGTAATTTAGTACAGAGGTATTTTTTTCTTAGGTGTAAAAAAGCAACAATCACTTGTGCTCCGACTCTACTGTCTTTTATTAGGACATCGGTCTCTAGTTGCCGTCCTTTCATAGGACCCTGCAGGCTATTGTTAAGATAGCAAAAGAATCCACTTAGAAATGTTTATCTGTCAATCTATTTAGGGCTGAATATGGTAACACCATTCTGTCACCTGATGCTTATGCTGAAGCTTATCTGCTACTGTTATCTGGCGTAATCATTTTCTACTACAGTAGCAGAACCAGATAATGATTAATGCTTTTTGTTGGTGAGGAAATATGATCTGCACGAGGCGTGCACAAGGCACACTTTATCACCATGTGAATAAAATGATCCTGAAAGAGAACCAAACATGATAGATGTCCAAAATGTACACAGAAAAAAAACACACTGAAGACGTGAGAGACTGTTAGATAATAGGCCTGATGTGTTCTGGTTGCTCTACATTGTTGTTTTGTTTCTTTGGCTTTGTATATTTCTCTTTTCCATTTTCTCCTCTAAAAGCCACTACCCTTAATGTTCATCCTTGGGGTTTTATGTAACCACCAACACAACTGTAGTACCTTATTGTGAAGTAGCAGCAGCCGCTCTGAGTTAATACCTCACAAAACACTTTCACTTCAGCACCTGCATTTTTTTCAATGTTTGTTGTTGTTTTTTATTTAGTTTTCGAGTGAAAACAATCTTTAGATCCTAAATGTGAACAAAAAAGAGAGATGATTATAGATTTCAGAATAAACAGGAGCAAGTCACATGCTATAAAACTGGTGGGAGAAGAAATGGAGGAGTTTGAATACCTCTGTGTTCGCTTGGACATTAGATTCAAATGGAGAAGCAACTGTGAAACCATTTAGTAGAACAGACAAAGCAAACTGTACTTATTCCTTAGGTCAAATCAAAATCAAATCAAATTTTATTTATATAGCACATTTCAGCATCAAGGCATTTCAAAGTGCTTTACATAATT
>JAUZNJ010032340.1:0-13722 GCA_034780135.1 Jordanella pulchra | reverse complement strand
TATTGTGTCTTAATTGGTCTGATCAGCCAGTATATAAACCCCTGTGTGTCGTTTCTTTGATAGGTCAGTTATGTTTGATTGTGCAGCCAGTTTGTTTACATTTTTTGCCTGAGTTCAGGTTTGTTTCTTTGACCTCTTTTATGAGCTCAGTTTGTCTTTGTCATTTATAATCTTTGGGTTAAAATAAAAAACCCTAATTTTCTAATTAATATCCTGTGACTCCTGTTTTTTTAACTCGGTCCATCACAATATATATGAGTTATTTTCCCTTACCCTCCTAAGACCAGAGCTAAAGTTTAGTGTATATAGATCCCTTTCTCCAAGATACATGGAATTAGTAGGAGCTTATAAGTTTAATAAATAAACTAATTTACAAAACATAAGTAGCCCATTGTGATGCAATTCCTGAGATATATGGATATCCGTAATATATAATAAAATAAAAAAATATATCATGATATAGGGAGCTTCTAATTTTGTCTAATACATGATTCAAATTTTTATATTTTTTTAAATAACTACACCATTAAATTGTAAAATGCAAAATCAGCATACATTTAAATCTATGCATTAAACAAGGTTATTTGAAAAATGTAGTAATTTAAAAAGTGAAAATAATTATTTCGCTTCATGCTTATAAATAAATAAACAGCAAAATAATTATATGCACTTTTAGGGGTTGGTCATTCTGTTGCATTGCCATTAATTGGGTCAAAGGCTGAAATGTTTGAGGACCAATATATTAGGGCATTCAAGTAAGGTCTAAAAGGATGTATTGTAGGCAACTAACATGAATACCAAAAAAATACAATTAGCATAAAACTCAGAAAAAATCAACCATCCCCTCCAGAATACTGAAACTCCTAGGAGTGTATAAAGTGAAGTGCCTTAGGGATGACATATGTTGTGATTTGGCGCTATATAAATAAACTGAATTGAAATTGCATAGTAGGCCCCAGAGTGTAAATATGGCTGTGTAAAAATGTAAGTATTAAATATAAGGTTCCACCAGGGACATAAATGAGAAATTAATTTCCATATACACATATGAAATAAAAGTCTTCCACATACTATAATGAGAACCTTGCACAAAGAACAGTGAAAAGCTCTTACATAAACTAGTTAAAACATTTACCTCCTATATAAACCACTCAAAAGCTCTTATACAAAGAAGTCAGAACTGTTCATATAAACTACTGAAAAGCTTTCATACACACTACTAAAAGCCTCTTACATACACTACTAAAAAGCTCTCATACACGTAGATAAGATTACGTATTTTACGTATTTCTATATGTAGCCCTGTCTGCGGTCGGCTGCTGGTCAAGCGTTGTAGCATTTGACAGGATCCGAACCTCCGTTAAATCAAAAATACAGTTGAGTAATGGCACTGCTTGAGCGAAGTGTTTAGAGGTTAGTTGAGTAATTATCTCTAATTTTATTGAGTAAAATATCGACCGCACAAAACGTGCAAAGCTAACCGGAAGGAATGTGTTTAAAGCTATAACTTCCGGCTTAATAAAACGCCTTTGTTTTCAAGTGAAATCAACAAATATCTGAGTAACGTATGTGAGAGATTTTCAATAATGAGTATGAAAGCTTTTTAGTAGTGCATGTAAGAGCTTTTTATTAGTGTGTATGAGAGCTAAAGCTTTTCAGTAGTTTATGTGAAAAGTTCTCACTACTTTGTTTAAGAGCTTTTGAGTAGGTTATATAGAGGTAAATGTTTTCACTAGTTTATATGAGCTTTTAAGTGTTATTTGTGCAAAGTTTTCAGAATAGTATGTGAAAGACTTTCATTTCATACGTGTATATGGAAATGAATTTCTGACTTATGTCCCTGGTGGCATCTCATAGTTAAAACCTCTGTGACAAACATTCTAAGACTTTGACAACATTGTCCCAATGTCCTTAAATGAGTACTGTATTTTTACAGTTTGTTTTTACTTTGTAAAATTGCAAAAAGTAAAAAGAAAAACGTGGTGTATGTCTCCATTTTTAATCCTTGCTCATTGCAGGTTAATTTTGAGTGGATGGAAAGTATCTCAGAACAGCGGTCTGTCACAGAAAAGAACTGATAAAACACATGGAGGTTTGTGGTTGCAATGAGACAAATATAAATAGGTTGAAATGGTATAAATACTTTTGTAAGGCATTATTCTGGTAGACACCTATTTCTTTAGAAAGAGTTTTAAAGTCTAAAATATGAGACTTTATCAATATTTGTTCCAAATACTCGCCCTATCTACCTGCTGCTGCTTGGTGTCTGCAACGTTTTTCCACACTAGACACAGAGTGGATTATTACAGCACCATTGTCATGTTAATAATAGCTTTTCATGCAGATCATACTGATATTTTTTTTCCTCTTTCAGATCATTTTTCTCTTGTGAGTCACTCAGCAGTGGGGCTTTAGGTTTCATGTTGGTATTCTTTCGGTGATTCCAAGTTGTATGGAATGGCACTAAAAGCAAGAGATGCAATGTCACCCGCTGGCGCACATGTAAATATTTGTTTTCAGATTGCTAAACCTGAACTGAAATTGATCAGAGCTTTTGTATGCCAGCCACTCTGTCTTTCTGTCACAATATCCACTTTTATCATTATGCTTCTGTCTGAACATGCATATTCAATCTCCTTCTTTTTCTTTCTCTCTGATCCTTTTTCAAAGACTGAGGCTAGTTTGACCATTTTCTCTTTATTTCATTCTTACTGCTGTTTCCATTGTTCTGCTGACCGTAGCCTCTGTTCTCTCTCAGTTTGCCATTTATATCTCCATTCAGATGATAACTGTCATCCAATGGTTAGGACTGTGTGTGTATAGGGGGCTCTGAGAGCAGGATGAGTGTTTATATTGCAAGACAGAAGATCTTTCAGGTGACATTTAGAGAGATTTGTTATATGACTTGGTTCTATTGGTATTAAGAGCAGACATCCTAAATTCCAAACACAAACAAATGGTAAAAATAACTGAGGATGAGAGGATGTGAAACAGATTTTCTATGATTTCTAGTTTTTTCTTCTCTTGGTAGAATCTTATATTGCAGAAGCTGAGAATCATATGAAAAAAATGTACAATTTATCCTTTAACTGGAGAAAATTTCTAAATAATATAATTTATTAGAATAGAACAATAATTTATTGTCCCAGAGCAGCAAAATTCAGGTGTATCAGCAGAAAGTAAAGGAAAAACACTACAGTCATTAATATTGAAATGTAAGGTAAAGTAGGGAGATTTAAAAGTGTACAAAATATGCCTCTGCGAGGTGCATAAAGACACTGCAACAGAATAATTTCACAAAAATGGAGGTTGAGCTTGACAAGAGCAGTGATGGATGATAAGGTGTAGAAGCTGCTGTGAGGAGGGATCCATGATAACCCAACTTTGGCTGCTGCACTGTTCCACTGAAAAGGTTTTCCAGCTCCAGTTCTTTGTGTCACTTAAGAATAACAAAAAAAACATTTCCAAGAGTTTTTCACAATCTGTTGACTGTGCTGATATTAATTGGCTAAATCACAAGATGTCTCTAGACATTTAGATTTGTACGCGCTGTTACTCATCTGCCATGTTTTTTGTGCGTGGACCTGTCCTCATAGTTACAAATCTTCTTATGTATATGATGTAGAAACTTTGACATTGCAAAGGGGCTTGGAAGCTACAGTGATGCGCAGACCCAGTGGACACATCAGTAATAAATTCAGCTTTAGTCTCTTTAGCAGTTAGCAATAACTCTGAGCCTTCCTGTAAAGAGCATCAATGTAGTGAGCTGAAAGCTGGTCCCATAATAAAATTGGGAAAGCACTCTGAGAGAGCAGACCTCTGCCAAACAGAAAATTTAGCCCTACATTTTGATTTACACCCATAGCTAAAACTCGCACATAATCTGGATCATTACCACATTCCTCTAGATGCAAAGTGCTTTGTCTAGATGGATTATGTAACCAGACATTACCATGTTGTTCAAATACAATTGTCATATTTTTATTAAATGTATCTACATCTATAGGTGAGAGTCTGAGGATGACGCTGTCAGTTTCACTTTCGGTTTTAAAGCATCCCCAAACAAAAAGGTGCTTATTAATGTCCACAGTATTCTTTGACATGAAATTATGCATTGCTGTTATTGGTAATGTTTGTAGTTGCTTGGTTTTCCTCAGCAGCAAGTGTCGTTAACATGGCATGAAGGACTCATGAGGTGAGATTTTTCAATTTCCCCCAAATCCTTCAATGGGCTTCTTTATCTGGGTATAAAATTATGTGTCAAATAAGTTGAAAGACTTTTTTTAAATAAAATTTGTCATTTATATAAAACATTAACTGTGTCTTTCACCAACAATGAAATGAAAGGTAGCTTTACAACAGATAGATGGGATAATATCCTCATCTAACTAAAGTGCATGATTGCAGTAAAATTCCCAGCAGAGTCTAGAAAACACACATTTAGGTTTACCTCAGAAGGACAGACCCCAAGATGCCAACTTCTTGCTTTATTTTTCAAACAGCAAGCTTTGGAGACCTTTTGTTTTAGCTTCATTTATTGTGTGTTGTAACCAAGATAAATTATAGTTCCTCCAGCTTAGTGGAACAGAAACGGCCCTTTGTGTTAAATCGTCTTTAATCCCCAGAGAAAAGCAGAAAGTCTAGAATAATGATTAAAGATTATAGAAACTATAATCCAATAACATTAATTTAAAATACAATTAATTTTAGTTATATTCAACCTGCTTTAAATATATTAAAAAATGATAAACTTATACCTTTACCAAAACGTACAATCAGAGTAACTATGCTACTTTTTATGATTTGAAATGGCGATGAATTTGGACAACTTTTCTGTTTAAGGGAGAGTTAATAGAACTGAGAGTTCAATTATAGAAGATATTTAATATGTATTAATTCATCAGTTTATTAAAAAGGCTACATGTATGAAAACATTGGCTGCTTATCTACACCATTCTGGTGTCTGTGTGGCTAAACAATTGAGTTATGTTATGTAGATGTGGTTATTATATATATAATGTTTAAAGAACAGTAAGGCAGATTAGGTGATTAGAACTTTTAATTTCATGTTAACAGGTTTTAAATGACTATAAAATTTGTCTGAAGCTAAAAAAGATAACCATTTTCAAGCAGTTAGCTAAAATTAAAAGAATTAGAAGTAACAATATTTCTGCATGTAGCGGGCGCTTCAGGAGAGCTGCAAGAATAAGGCGAAGGTTTTCAGCGAGAGCACAGCGAAGCAAGAAAGCTGCTGCACCTGTGAAATTCAGCAAGCAAAATAGGCAGGAGTTGAAAATACTGAACTTTTGTGTATTTTCACATAGTGACCACCAATAGGGACTAGAAGAGGCTGTGACATGGGATAAAGGAGTGCAGCAGAAACAAGCTTATTCTCAATCACAGAAGGTGAAGAACGCTCTTAAGATCACTGTGATTCTTTAGCTCCAGATGGGGGCATGGCTGGCCAACTCGTCCTGGTTCTGCTGCTCTCTTACGTGTTCCTTGGTTTAAATTCCTGCTGCTCCTGTTTGAGCTCCAGAAAGCCGTCTCACCTCTAGCTCCAGGAAAAGCAGCCATGACTCAGGAGTATCTCTGGAGGATCTGCTGGACCCAGGGATGCTGTCTGCTTTCTTTGGCTTTCCAAAGTAAAAAAGTACCACGTTTTTAGTCTGTAAGCAGCAATCAACGTATTATTCTGCTCAGCCAATCAGCATCATGTGTGCCTCTATCTAGGCTACCTTTTCTATCCATTTATTTACACAATCTCTCCTTATAGGCTTAAAAATTGACTGAGTTGTAGCAACATTCTGCTTTTGATTGCATGTATCCCAAAGGTGTTACCAAAATGTGAAAGTGATTAAATAACATAAAGAAAAACTAATGCAGTTACTGAAACTGATGTTACGTAACATAGTTTCTCTCACAGGGTTAAACTGCTTCACCTGTTATGGAGGAATTGATTCAAAGTAAATAAACAGACACCAAAAAGGCTAACAAACAATTTGAGTAAAAACCAAAAAATTCCACGTAATTGTGATTCTAATTGTTTCCTAAAGGTTCCTTTTACTGCTGACTTCACATCTCCAATCCACGGATCAAACCTTCGTCTGAACCCACCGATCTTCCAGTGGATCTTCTTGACACAAATCATTAAGAGTCTCCTCGATGCCAATCACTAAAACCGCCTTCTGCCAAAAGCTCCCGTCAGTGTTTTTCCTTGAGCTCTAAATCTTTACTGGAAGTTGCTTTTTAATGGGCTGATTCAGGACAAATAATTGTTTTGAGGCGACCCGAGCTCAGGAGTAATTCAATCTTCTCAGCACCTATATCCCCACCCAAACACACTAATGCACATTAATGAGATTTCAGAGCTCTTAATGGGAGACAATGGCGACGTCGATGCAGGCTTTTTACTGAGCCCTGTCGCCGGTGTGTTTTGAGTGTATCGCATGTGTGGCGTCTGCCTGGTCTAAATCGGCTTTCATTAACCGATGCATGGGCGCCGTTATCCATCTGCTGCAGGGCTTAGAGGCGCAGGAAAAATCACTGACATAGGCCCTCTGGGTGATATTGTAGAGAGACATTGGCACAAACAGCAAAGTGACTTCTAGACTGCTTTTTATACCTTTTTCATTTTGCTGTATCTATAGGAATACTTCTTCTTTATTGTTTTGTTTAGAAGAATAGTATCGTGTCATGGGAGGGTGACAATTAGGCAGACTAATTCAAAACTAATTTGTTAGAGTAGAAGACAAATGCGCGGAGGTAAATCAGTGTGGGGCTTTTGATTTAATTTTCTGCTTTCAAGCTCTATCATAGACAGGTACAGCCAAAGATCCATCTGCCAAGGATTGGATAAAGCTGTCTGTAACTGGAGCAGACAAAGAAGACAGGGACACCGAGGATGGGGCATTTTGCTTTAGGGTTTACAGCTGATGCAGATTTTTCTGATTTTAAATCTGATTGAAGTGACGCCGCCTGTAAATCAACCCTGGAAGAACATCAGAATCAGACTCCAACAACACTACAGGGTTTTTTTCTATGTTAAGGTATGGAAGACATGGAAATTTAGTTTAAAAAGACACCTAATAAAAGGCTTAAGGTTGTCAGAGGATAAAATGCAATTTAGACAGATCAGTTGAAGGTTTTAGAGAGTGAAACACAGTTAATTATATTTTCAAAACCAAAAGGGAGTCTGGGAAAATGTAACACAAAGACAAAGTTACCAACCTTATGAGCAGCTGAACATGTCAGTAATCACTGGCAGGTGGTTCATCCATAGAAGGTAACAAACACTTAATTAGTAACTTGTTTTTGTCATTGAATTAAAACTAATGTAATACTTTTTGTACCAACATTGAAAAGCTGGAACACAGCTACAGTTAATCCATTTAGAAACCACCGATCAGGCTCTAAATCTGGGTGTAGTGATGGACCCAGACCTGAACCTTTAGAGCCTCATAAAGACAGGAACAAAGTGGGTCTTCTATCACCTAAAGAAAATCTCCAGGATTAAAGGACTAATGTCTCAATAGGACTTTGAAAAACTATTTCCTGCTTTGTCCTTGTTTAGTAGAATTGACCCCTGCAGTGGTTTCTTCATAGGTTGGACTAAACAGTTAGGGTTAGGGTTAGACTAGAGCTGCAGCTGATCCAGAATGCAGCTGCCTGCGTCCTCACTCGAACTAAGAAAGTGGAGAACATTGTCCTTTTTCTAAAGTCCTTCCCCTGTCTCAGAGAACAGACTTTAAAATCCATCTGTTAGTCTATAAATTACTGGCTTTTCACCTACATACATCACATATGTGTTTTCAGGATCAACAGCCAGACCTCTCAGGTCTACTGGATCAAGTCTACATTGCAGAATCAGAGCTAGATCAAAACATAAAGAAGCCTTTAGCTTTCATATTTTAGTTTTTATGCTCCATAAATCTAGAATAAACTAAAAGAGAACTGTAAAAGCACTGAAACCCTCGGTTGCTTTAGAGAATAAAGACATTTGTTTAGAGTGGCTTTGACTTTGTTATCTAAAAACAATTAACTAAGTTTCCAGTTTAACTTTCTCTGTGTTTTCTTCCTTATTTTATCATTTTTTATTTATCAATCTTGAATCATTTTTTACATAATCCTACTTATTTTAATCTGTAACTTTATTCTCTTTACCTTTTACGGTTGCCTCTAGGCCACAGATATGTACCTTTTTTTTCATATATAGCGCTTTGAATTGTTTAGCCATCTTGCTGTTGCTTCAATTTTAATGAGCTTTGCTCTAAATCAGGGATGTCGTAATCCAGTCCTTAAGGGCAGGGGTCCTGTGCCTTTTACGTTCATCTCTGCTTTACACCCCAGAATTAAATAATTTGGTCATTTGAGAGCTCTGGAGAACTTGATTGCAACTGAGGTAATTAAGCTGTTTGACTCAGGTGTTTTTGACCATGAAGATGCTTGGACTTTAGTTTGACATCTGTATTTGTTTTTGTTAAATCTGGAATCATGACCTCTGTGTTTATGTTTAAGGGACTGTTGGATGCAGAAAAAATCAACAAGGTGAAGAGAATATGTAAAAGAAAAAAATGAAACACGCAGCTCTGCTTAAAAAGAGAGAAACTATCTTTTGCCTTCAGACAGAAAGGAACTGGTAAAGATCAGCTTGAATTTACAAAGGACTCACACTCTGCTGTCAGAATTACCATTTGCCAAGCCTCAAGGGGAGTTAGGACGAACATTGTGGGATCATCACTCAATCTCCTGGGAAATATGATTTGGGCTGTTTGGTTTAAATTAATTCCTTCATTTTTCACATGAGGTTGAACTGGTTGGACTGAAAACATCCTGGTAGAAAGCAAGCCAGTTTAGACTAAAGGAAATAAGGAAATTTCACAGGATGTGTTTCTCTTTTTAATAGAGTATTTCCCAACTGGAGAACAGTCACATTGTCTGCTGTGGGTGCAAATACAGTGCCATAATGTGCTCTTATCCCTGACTTAATGCTCATGCTGTCATAGTCAAAATAAAAATAATAATTTTAAAAAAACATACCAAGCTGTGCTTGCTCAGCTGAATCAGGAAAGATGCAGGGGACTTCATCCAGATCACAGCATGCAGACAGCAAAGAGGAGCAACGAGGAGAGCACAGCTTAGAAAAAACTCATCATCATACTCCTAGCTTTCCATCTGACCTTCATACTTGCAAGCGTAGCTGAAGAAACACATCATAAGTTATGATGAGTGTTTTTCTTTTTGATAAGATATTTAGAAAAAAGGAAAGGATTTTATTAAAGTAGAGCAACTGTAATTTGGGAGATGTACTGATCATCATGTTACATTTTTTTTAACCTGCTGATCCCAGTTTTGCCTATTTTGTTCCAACCAAATACAAAAAGAAAAGTTTGTTCAAAGCTCTCCTTGCATGAGGTGTTTAGTCAATATCTGTTGAAGGAGCTCTCTCTTTACAATTGTACCCATTCACCATAAGTCTGGTTATAGCATTAGCATTACTTAAACAGCCTCCTCTGTCTGTACCCAAGAGGTACAAGCAGAGGAGTACCCAAGTTTAGTACCTTTCCAAATCCAGTGTGTGCCGTAAGAGAAACTAAAGGTTTAACAGAAGATAAAACAGTAGCTTTTGCATAAATCGTTTATCCATAATACGCCTGAATAAACTGCATTCTTACCTAAACATAACCAGGAGTATAGTTCATCCTTTTAAAAAGATTTTACATCATTGCTCTTCCTCTGAATTTATTATTAACATTCTTTAGTCTTTTTCACTTAACCACAGCATCCACAACAAAGACTGTTGTCATCTGGATTTGCTTATGGTGTGTTCACTGACTGGAAAAAAAACAAGACTGTTAAAGGACGACTCACCCCTAAATCCAATCTTATTAGCTGATAAATTGAACAAATAGATGTCTTATAAATAGAGGCATTATTTTAACAATTTAATGCAACTTTTTGGGTCTCAAACCATCAGTTTTGCTTTTGGATTTGTCAGGGATGTGACATAATTTAGGAGAAGTGAGTTCAGCTTCTCTACCCTGGACAGCAGTGGTTTGCATGAAAAATGAAAGTAAATCATGGTTTAAAAAATATTAAATGTTTTGAAATTGGATTCTAAAAAAGCCTCCATAATCTGTCCTCTGTACTAAAATGATTTGACATGAGCTTTGTGTCACTTAATCACGTGACCTGAAAGCCACTGGGAAAAAAACCCCATTAATTTTAAGAAAAGAATTATCTAAAACAAATAAAAATAGAAAATGCATTAAAATTTGGGAAAAAAATGTCTTAAGTCTGAGATAGAAATGTGGCATTAATTTTGTGCCAGTGAGTCACAAGACATGAAGGTTATTAGATATTGTATATTCTGAGATACTAGTGCCAGTGTGTCAATCACAGCCCTAATGAGTATGCTAGTAATCTAAAGTAGTCAAGCCCTAAAAATCATTTCCTTTGTGGATTATTATCATATGAAAAAATATTCTACTGATTTAGCTACTTTTTAATTGTTGAATTTCTAATCTGCACTGGCTGGGTGCTACTCAGATGACCCCTTGATTCAGCTCCTTCTTTTGTAGGTTTTTGTTGGTTTCAAGCTCGTCACAAGACCAGTGGAAGTTAGCCTGCATGTCTCTCAGCCCCCCCACCCCCTTCCGGCATCATGCCAAATCTATTACTGAGAATAAACCCCAAAACAATTTACACACCATAACCATCACGTCTGATCCAACTATTAGGTAGTGCTGATATCTAAAGCATAAAACCACTGGCACACCCCGAACCATTACACTGCACGTCTAGGTGAGCAACACCGGTAATACTCCTCTGACTCCTTTGCTGAGTCCACAGCTTCATCATCATTAGGCCGCTGCAGTGATAAGACAAAGTGATAGAGGGATGAGGGGAGAGACAGAAAGAGAAGCTGATGTGTTTCTGTTGCAGAGGTATCAAGGGATTACCTTCACAACTCCCACCTACCTAATAGAGTCTCTCGCCAGGTCTAATGAAACGCTTGCATGCTCTCTTTCTCAGCCAACACACACTCTTCCAGACTCACACACAAGGTCTTTTTAAACATCGACGTTTTATTTCATCCCACATACTCTCAATGTAACTGAGGGTTATGAAAGCCAAAACACAGCGTCCTCCAAGGTGATGCCACATTTTGCTTTAATAATACAAATATAAAGCATATTTTTTGAGCACAGACTAGTGCACAAATTCCACTAAACTAAATCTGTTTACTGCTTTTGTTTTCATTTCTCCCTTTATTCTCCCTTTCTTAATCATCCCATGTTGGCCTTATCTGGTGTGCCTTTATTAATGCTGCAACCTCGTTAGACTTGTTCAATCAAAGCCCCTTGCCTCTATGCAGTGGGCTGGGAACAATGGCAAAGTTGTTTCTATTTCAGTGCTTTTAAGCCACCTCTGCTAATTTATTCCATCTTTTATTCCAGCTCCTCTATTATCTCTGTGGTAAATCTTAGAGTTGAGACTTTGAGTTGATGCAGTTCTTAGAATATTGTGTTTGATCTGCCTGCATGTTGATTTTTCCTGTACTTTAAAAGCACTTCTTCTGCTTTACTGTTGTAAAAAAACAAAGAGCATATTGTTTATTTAGTGTTTGGAAACAACGAAGGATGTAAATGATTGTAAACTGGAACTGTGATGACACCCAATGTTTACCTTCTACCTACCTACCTACTGTGTGAAATGGAAAGATTTTTGAGAGCTGAACTCTATATATATATATATATCTATATATATATATATATAGATATATATATATTGCTACATTTATATGTATATAGAAGGTGCATTACAGAGGGTCCAGGTGGGATTCGATCATTCGACATTTTTTCACAGTCTGAGCCACATGCTTGGCATATGCCTCCTATTTTTTTCTTTTGGTGCTTGAAGTGCAAGGAAAGTTCATTTGCTAAGATTCATAGACGCTTGATAATGTCCACTCAAACTCTGGTTTCATGATGATACCAGCTGCTGCTGCCATGCAAGTTGTTGTTACAAACCCCTGCCTTGTGCAGCTTCCTTGACCTCATTAGCCACAAAAGAACCTTTCCAGCTGAAAACCCACACCAAGATTTGCATGGAGTACACACAGGCATATTTCCTGACACTTGCTTATCGTTCTTCTTCGTTGGCATCCTGCTTCTGTCATACAGCGTTTAAAAAATGTCTTTTTTTCTCTAAACTTTGGTCTCTGGTTGCCAAATTTAAAATGATAATAAAAGTTGTAGCATATTATTGTTTGATAGATCTGGCTCTCATTATTGATTGTTTCTCACTTCATTGTTTATCGGATTAAACGGCTCATGGGGTAGTACCAGAACACAGCTTGATGGAGGCAATGAGCTGTAGCCTCAACATGGTGGAGCGACGTTTTACATTCCTGAATTAGTCAATGCAGTCGCTTTCTCTGACACAGAGTGTCACAATTCATGAAAGGAGATGCAGCAGAAGAGTTAAGAGGAAGTATAAGATTCAGACGCTGCAACATCCTGTTGGCATTACTGTTGCTAGACAACCTGATGTAGCATAATACCACCAAACCCGGTGAAATAAAGACAATGATAAAGCTGTCTTTTCATAGTTATGAAGAACTTTCAACTGTATTTTACATAAATAGTCAACCAGGTTATTCATTGGGATATTTATAAACCATGCTGACAAAAAAGTGACTTTTGACACCCGAACACATCCCCAACATTATATAGAACATATAGAATGTCTCCTTTATTTTAATCTTCATTCGTCACAGTTTAGTGTAACCTCCTGAGATCAACTCTTTCCTTTGTTCACCCGTCCTGCCTGCCCTCTCAGTATTATCTTAACAAAAACAGACAGAGTCATCAGGCTGATGTTTAGACCTTCCTTCATAAAGCTGATTGGTCATGCTGTATGACAATGATTGGATTTTAATTGATTAGTCACCAAGTAATTGACTGATGGCTGCTGGCTTAATGTAAATGATAAGGTTTAAAGTCAACTTAGTGTTGGTGGACGAGACATTTATCCATCTAGCTACTGCCTGTCGTCTGATGGGGAGGAGGTGGGGTTGGTTAGTAAATTAGACCAAACAGTTTTCGGTCACTTTTTTCACTAAAATGTTTTAGCTCTTCCTCAGGGATCCTAAAGCCGGATGAGATATCTCGACAGTCTGGCAGTATCTTGAGATCTAATCCATGCAGGCAATGAAAAAACAAAAACTGTATCTGTGATCGAGGATAACCCTTATGGAGCCAAGCAACCACTCAAAAAGGGTTTGACTTCCTGCCAAGGAAAACAGAATTACGCTCTTGTCGCAGCAATCTATGTGCTTCAAAAAGTCAGTGTTGTCTTTAAACCGCCTGAAATGACTTCGGTGTTGATTAAAACTGGAGTTCACTCTGCATCACAATGGCTCTCTGTACCACAAACAGACAAATCCTAGGAGGGTGTAAAGATGAAGGAGGAAAACCACCCATTCTATCTAAGGTTAAAGTTCAATAGTTTACTTTCTTTGTTCTTCCTGCTTTAAACAGAACAGATAATGAGGCACAGAGTTCAAACACAGTCTGGCAAAAAAAGAGTCCGATTTTCTTAGTTCTTGTTATATAAAAAGATAATATTTTTATCCATCCATCATCCATCCATCATCCATCCATCCATCCATCATCCATCATCCATCCATCCATCCATCCATCCATCCATCCATCCATC